>APFE030143725.1:0-20455 GCA_000404065.3 Pinus taeda | reverse complement strand
TTGATATGTCTTATTCAAGACATTCCCAGTCTCTTTTTTTATGGAATAACAGTATACGACCCTGTGGAGAAGACCTTGGAAAGGACAACCCCTATTCCTTACGATCCACCTCCATTTCTAACTTATTGGAGGTTCTTTTCTCTGAATGGAAAGCTTGTCCTGTTTGGAGAAAGTTTTAATGAAATTGAGAATTGGTCGAGGGGCTTGAAGATTGTTGTCTTCATCTATGATTTTGTGTCCAAAGAATGGCGTCGCGGAGCTGACATGTCCACCGGTTGAATCTTTTTCGCTTGTGCAGTTTCTTCTTTGAAAGGACTTATCTACGTGGCTGGTGGCCAAGATGAGCACGGGAACTCTCTGGCGACTGCGGAAGCATACGATGTGGAAGAAGACAGATGGGAAGTGTTGCCTCCCATGACCCAAGACCACACCAGTGCTGTGGGTGTTTACCTTGAGGGGAAATTCATTGTAATCATTGCAATATTTGACGGTGGAGTGTTTGAAGGTAGCACGGAAGCTTTTGATGAGGAGACCGGCAGTTGGAATACGCTGGAAAACATGTGGATCTTTCCGACGAATATTACGGTGGAGTGCTATTTTGTGTGTACACGTGGGACACTGTACTTGATCCTGTCAAAAGAAGTGATGGAGTATGATGCCCGAAAAACGTTTGGACGCCTGTAACCTCTGTTCCGGGGGTTATAACCTTAGTTTTCTGTGCTGCAGCGTGGCGGGACCGGATTTTTGTGAATGGTCTTACAGAGGAAGGAAATCCGATCTCCTATTTCTTTCAGCCGTCAACTGGGAAGTGGAGTGAAGTTGAACACCAAGAGTTTGCTCCTTATTCACCTGCATACGCTGTAACGTCCTTGGAGATCTGAGTACTCATACGCTGTTTTATATTTAGCATCATAAATAGCTTTTACTTGTTTTGCTTAAATTATGAATTGTCGTTGCTTTCCATTTTGAAATGGAAACATTATGAGTTGGTGGTGGAAATTGCATTTTCTGCTATTTATTCTCTGTTGGCATTCTCACTTGTGTGGAATTAGATATATTAAATCAGACATTTACACTGTATAATTTTTTTTGAATATGTATATCTTAGTTATTTTCTATGCGTTATTGAAGTTAATAATTATTTTATGAGATCATTTTCCACTCCTTCAATGTTGTAAAGTCCCTTAAAAGTTCACTTGGATTTAAAATTTAGATATATTAAATCAGAGATTTACACTGCATAAATTTTCTTGAATATTTATATCCTAGTTATTTTCCATGTGGTATTTAGGTTAATAATTACTTTTTGATGAGATCATTTTCCACTGGTTCAATGTTGTAAAGTCCGTTAAGCAATGTTGTAATTTCTATCTATAAAAGATTTCACAATCCTGTTTTGTAATTATATAATTTTAGTCATAATTCTCCAGTTCTTAAATAGAGATATAAAAATACTCCACATAATTTTATCTGAAATTTTTTCTCAAATATAATTATTTATAAATAATAAATTAACTATTATTAATAGTATTAGTTAGCCTTACTAGATATTTAATATTAAACTAATAAGGCCGCATCCTATGTAATTATCTTGGTGGTCTTTATGTTAAGACTTTGGTCTTATACTAAATAGTTATAATTAGTGTAATTATTAATAATAAATATATAAAATTATTCTATGTCCGACTGTTCTGGATTGATAATCATTTTCAGTAGGGTTTTGTGTCCCCTGACTAAAATTCCTGAAATAATTTTGTAAAGAACATTCCATAGGAAAATTGTTCAAAAACCCTTCAGATCCAACGCAAATCCTTTCTTAGGGATAAGTGTGAGAAATGTTGCATCCAGGCCCAACCATATTCTTTGGGAACGACGAGTATCCTATACCAACTTATGGATTTCAGTGCCTTCGAAGTGCTAGCCCACTTTGAAGAATTCATAGGTGAATCCATCCAAGCTTGGGGCTTTCTTTAAGGGGAATGCACAAACGACCTCTTCAACCTCCACGTAGGAGATCTCCCACATGAGATCCTCATTTTGATCATCCTAGATTAACTGGGGAATGCATTGCTTGATTCTCAAGATGGACTCACACTCATATTCTTAGAGCTCCATGAAAAGGGTATAGAAATAGGTGATCAACTCCTTAGAAATATCCTCATGTTGAAAAAGCCATTGACCGTCCGATCCATTGAGGGAGAAAATCCTATGAAACTGTCTATTTTTTAACATAGTCCTATGAAATAATTTCATGTTACGCTCACCTTCTTTGACCCGTTGAACTCTTGATTTGTTCCTCCAAAGAATTTATTCTTGTTTTCTTCATTTCTCCAGGTCATTGAGTACCTCACCCTCCTGAACAATGAGGGTTTTAGTCCTACCTTCTAAAATTATCTGCTACTAGATTGACCACATTTATTCCTCCAACTTTCACTTTTCATAATGAATTTTACTAAAATATGACCGAGTCCATTTTTTAATCCTTCCTCTTAGTGCCTTCAACTTCAACTAGAAAGTCTCCATTTGATTGCACCCAAACACACTAATATCCTTCCACCATTCTTCTAACTTAGAAATGAAATTTGTTTTTTCAAGCCATAAAGATTTGAAACGAAAAGGTCGGTGCCTCGGTGGTTCCTCAGTGCCATCCTCAGGTCAATTTCCAAGAAAATGGGCCAATGATCTTATCCCATTGAGGGGAGGATATAAAAATACCTATTATATATAAAAATACTCCATATAATTTTATCTGAAAAATCTCTCAAATATAATTATTTTTAAAAGTAAATTAACTATTATTAATAGTATTAGTTAGCCTTATTAGATATTTAATATTAAACTAATAAGGCCGCATCCTTGCACAGGAAAATTGTTCAAAACCCATTTAGATCCAGTGCAGATCCTTTCATAGGGATAAGCGTGAGAAATGTTGCATTCAGGCTCGACCATATTCTTTGGGAATGACGAGTATCCTATGCCAACTTATGGATTTCAGTACCTTCAAAGTGCTAGCCCACTTTGAAGAATTCATAGGTGAATCCATCTAGGCTTGGAGCTTTGTTTAAGGGGAATGCATAAACGGCCTCTTCAACCTCCACATAGGAGATCTCCCACATGACATCCTCATTTTGATCTTCCTAGATTAATTGGGGAATACATTTCTTGATTCTCGAGTTGGACTCACTCTCATCCTCTTAGGGCTCTATGAACAAAGTCTAGAAATAGGTGATCAACTCCTCAGAAGTATCCTCATGTTGAAAAGGTCACCGACCGTTCGATCCATTGAGGGAGAAAATCCTATGAAATTGTTTATGTTTTAACATAGTCCTATGAAATAATTTCATGTTACGCTCACCTTCTTTGACCCATTGAACTCTTGATTTGTTCCTCCAAAGAATTTATTCTTGTTTTCTTCATTTCTCCAGGTCATTGAGGAACTCACCCTCCTGAACAACGAGGGTTTCAGTCCTACCTTCTAAAATTATCCACTACTAGATTGACCACATTTCTTCCTCCAGGTTTCACTTTTCATAATGAATTTTACTGAAATATGACGGACTCGATTCATTAATCCTTCCTTTTAGTGCCTTCAACTTCAACTAGAAAGTCTCCATTTGATTGCTCCCAAACACACTAATACGCTTCCACCAGTCTTCTAGCTTAGAAATGAAATTTGGTTTTTCAAGCCATAAAAATTTGAAACGAAAAGGTTGGTTCCTCGCTGGTTCCTTAGTGCCATCCTCAGGTCAATTTCTAAGAAAATGGGCCAATGATCTGATCCCATGTAGGGGAGGATAAAAACTTAAAGAAACAATTCCTGTTGTAGGGTTTTATTTGAAATAAAGAATGATCCAAACGAGAGGCGCTCTAGTGCTTACTTCCCTGTCGATTATTCCATATGAAAGAACCATTAATAAAATCAATGTCTTCTACTCCAAGATCTTGAATAGTATACTGAAAGGAAATGGAGATCAGATTCATCCACTTGACTCCTCCTTTCTTCTCACCCAAATCCTTGATCAAATTGAGGTCCCCTACCAGAATCCAATTGTTTTTTCCCAAAATCTCGTTCAGTTGTTGAAACTACTAAGAAAGGTTGCCTTTGTCCCTGATAGAGTAGGACCATAAACCCCTGTTAATCAAACCTTTTCCACAGAATTAATACATTCAAATTGACTTGAAAGGGTATTTGGGTAGGAAATCTAGTTACCAAAAGAGATATATTTGGAGTCCCAAAGGATTCCCAAGCCCCCTACATTACCCCTTGGATCCAGTGCTTTTGATTTCACTAAGTTTATCCTGTGTTACCTTAGTTTCCCACATGACTAAGATGTCTGGTTTATCCTATTGAATTTGTTCCTTTAATTACCTCAAATTACCCTTTGAGTTGAGGCCTCTTATGTTCCACGAGACCACCTTCATTGAGGAGGGGTGGTTTGAGAGTGCTGGCAGTATTCCGTGAGGACAATTGCTTGTCATCAGTTAACTAGGATAAACCCTGTTACTTTGATCACTTCACTGTTGGGTCCTCTACCTTTCTTCCTGGATCTTGAGTTGGATTAACCTTGCCTGGTGGGTAGTTTTTCTTCTCATATAGCCAAATCCATTTGGGAAGGGGATTATGTAGAGGCTTGACGTTGTTCCCAATCTTTATAGATCATATGGAATTGATCTATCAAATATTGATGTATTTCTGCCCATCCATCTTTTGCCTAGTTTCATAGGAAAGCTACCATAAAACTTTCATTGGAGTTGAGTTGATCCATTTTGTCCTCATTCTCAAGGTTTTTTTGGACTTGGGAAAGAAATTGCTTGATTTCCTTGCATGTGGATAGCTCTTCTGGTGTTTTTCATTTTCTTGGTTGTTTGTTTTTAGGATTTCAAGACCCACCTCCATCTCTTGCGTTGCTTGAGATGGAGACATAGCTACAGGTGCTTTTGGTTGATCTTTTCACCTAGATTGATGAGGAGAGAAAAGCAGTTCCCACAAGGAGAGCTTGGGGCTATCAGAGTAGGGGGCAGTGGAGCCTGACAAGGGGGACCTTTGATGGTTGGAGGGTGTTGCCAATTCTAAGAAGCCATCAAAGGAGGGATCAACCGGAGTAGTTGTCTCTTACGACCGTTGAGGGAAGTTGCAAAACAAGTATCCATATTTCTGACAAATTTTACTGTCATAGTCCAGTGGTTGAGACAAGAATTCATCCTTATACTCAATTTGCATTGAATCTAGGAGGGGTTGTGAGATGTTCACGTAAACAGAAATCCTGGCATAGGAAGAGAACCGTCAACATCTAGTGATCTTTGAGACTTGAACAAAGTTTCATATGGAATTGCAAATCAATTCTAGGATGTCCATCTCCCAAAAATCCTCTAGTAGAGAGTAAATTTAGATCTAGATGGGTATAGCTAAGAATTGTTCCTTCTCTAGATTGTAGCAGGGTTCCTAGTGCCTAATGAATAACCCTGTGTTGTTCATGAAATAGGACCCGTTATCCAAAATTTTCTTGCGGACTTCTAGATACTCAAAGATCACTGTGAAGAAGCCTTTTACTTGGAGGTGTAGGTCACATTGAACTTTTTGCTGCCATTCGAGCTGGATCCAGTGGAAAATATCTAATTCTTTGGGCCAAATTCTCGTAAATTTATAGATTATTACATGATCTTTCATAAATTTCCGAGATTTTTCCAAGTCGTGATTAGGGATCATAACTCACAGGTTTTTTGTTGGATTTGTCTTGGGTGTGGAGCCTTATAATCTTGTTTATTCATAGGTATCACCATGTTGGACCCCAGTTCCTAACGAGGCAACAACATCACTCATTTAATCGTCGTCATAGAGGAAACACCCCCGAAGCTAAAAATAGATGAAAAATTACCTTTCAAAATATTGTAATTTAGTCTGAGCCATTCATTAGTAGGGTGTTATGACAGTAGAAGTTATGTTTACTTTAGTGTTTTTTCCGCTAGAAGGAAATCCCTCGATTTATATGAGGAATCGTATTGTGACTATGTCTATATACATTATGGGCGAGAAAGAGAGAGGAAATTGTGTGAGAGTGAAGAGGAAATTACAGAGGACTTGCTGAAGGTTTTATCTCTTCATTTTTCTAGATAATATAAAGGAAGGACTGGTTGTTTCTCCTTGGACGTAGCCCAAATTGGGTGAACCATGTATATCTGTGTCTCTCTTGTTTTATGTGTTTTCTATGTTTGTGTTCCTGCAATATTTTATGTGTTCCATTGCTCTGTAATATATAATTTTCTAATAAATGGTATCAGAGTTGAAGGTCTATTTAGCTAATAAAATCAAAAAAGAGAAGGGTTCGAATGGGAGCAATCGCGAAAAAATAAATAAGCTGACGAGTATGAAAAAATAAATAAGCTGACGAGTATGACAGACGCAGAATGAGATATTCTTGACACAAAGCCACTTGAAACAATATGGTTGTGCCTGGTGGCATCAGTAGAATTTGATACTTCAAAGGAAATGATAACAAAGGGCTTAATGACGGAATTGGGCAATGAAAAACCCTCAGCCTCAGACAAGGTATTTATTAGGAAGAGTTTATTTAACAAAAGCTAGATCTGTTATTGATCATTTAAATGAATTTAATACAGTTACTAGTCAATTAATTTATGTAGGGGTAAATTTTGATGATGAAGTTAGGGTTCTATTATTTCTATGCTCATTGTGAGAAAGTTGAAATGGTTTATTTATGGCCATTACTAACTCTGTCTCTAAATCTAGTAATTTAAAGTTTAATGATGTTGTCAGTGTCATCCTTAGCGAGGAAATGCAATGAAAAAGATATGATGAGACATTAGGTAATTCTTTCACTGCACAGACTAGGGGAAGAGAAATGGAAAGAGGAAAGAGCACATCATATCTCAGTAAGTCAAGGAAAGGAATATCCAAGTTGATAGCGGGGATAGTGTGCTGGAAATGCGGGAAGAAAGGAAACCTGAAGAAATATTGTAAGTCTCAGAAGGGAAAAAGAGAAGACACACAACAAGAAAAAAATAATGAAGTGAATGTGACAGGTGATGTGTTGCAAGATGCTTTGATTCTTTCACTGGAAAATATTATTGATGCATGGGTGGCAGATTCAAGGGCCTTATTCCATGCCACAACTTATAGGAAACATTTTCATGATTATGTTCTAGGAGATTTTGGACAGGTTCGTCTAGGTGATGATAAACTGTGTGAAATCATTGGAATGGGTAAGGTTTTTATAAAATAATAGAATGGAAACCAATGACTATTAAAGGAGGTAAGACAGTTCCAGATCTAAAGAAAAACTACTTTCATTAAGGGAGTTAGGTGGTGAAGGTCGTGTGACTACTTTTACAAATAAACTCTGGAATGTCACTAAAGGAGCCTTGTTAATAAAAAAAAAAGAGAAAAGGTTGGTACATTATATTTATGTAATGCTATTTCTAATTTTGTTAATGTTTTAACCTCCATATGAGCAAATACAACATTATGGCATCATAGGCTCAGGCACATGAGTGAGAATGGGATATAATGTTTTCACTCGAGAAATTTGTTGCTAGGTTTGAAGCATGTCGATTTGGATTTCTATGAGAATTGTGTTTATGGAAAATAGAAGAGAGTCAGATTTCTGAGAGTTGGGAAATAAAAGAAAAGTGAAAAATTAGAGCTTGTGCTTACATATCTATGGGGACCTTCTCAAGTATCATCTCTCTATGGATCTCACTATTATGTTACTTTTACTGATGATGCAACTAGGAAAACTTGGATTTATTATATTTAGAACAAATGTGATGTATTTGATACTTTCAAGAAATGGAAAGCTTTGGCTAAGAATGAGACATGAAAGAATTTAAAGTGTTTCATATAAGATAATGGAGGATAACGTTGCAGCAAAGATTTTGATAAGTAATGTTCAAAGCATGGAATTTGCAGAGAGAATATAGTTCCAAGAACACCATAGGAAAATGGTGTGTTAGAAAGGATGAATAGGACAATGATGGAGTGTACAAGGTGCATGAGATTACATGTAGGATTTCCTTTACAGTTTTGGGAAGATGTTATAGATAGTGTTGTCTATATAATAAACAAAGGGCCTTCAAGTTTGGATGGTGGTATTTTAGAAGAGGCA
This sequence comes from Pinus taeda, assembly GCA_000404065.3. Classification (NCBI taxonomy): domain Eukaryota; kingdom Viridiplantae; phylum Streptophyta; class Pinopsida; order Pinales; family Pinaceae; genus Pinus; species Pinus taeda. The sequence continues at coordinate 12,332 of APFE030143725.1, read as the reverse complement.
TGGATAGATAAAAATGAAAACTACTAATTTTTAGAGACTTTCGGTTGTGAAGCCTATGTCCACATTAATAAAGAGAATAGAATAAATCTTAAGGAAAAATCAAAGAAATGTACCTTTATTGGATATGGTGTTAAAAATTTTGTTTATCGCTTATATGATTATGAAAAACACAAATCATTAGGAGAAGAGATATCATATTCAATGGAAATGTCTTGTATAAGGATATTATGTAGGAAAATAAACAGGAAAAAGAAAATGGAGAACACACAATGCTTGATGAGATCACTAAAAAGATAAAGGTGCCTAAAAATCATAATGATCAATATCCACAAGAACAAAAACTATCACAACAACAATAGGCACCTCAAAGACTTGAAAGTGGTATCAGAAGATCTACTAGGATAAGCAGACCCCCTGAATGCTACTCTCCTTCATTATATTATGTATTGTTGACTGATTCTGTTGAACCAAAATCTTATGAAGTAATGCAGGTAGAAACGAGGAAGAATTGGGATCTATCCATGAAAGAAGATATGGACACATTGGTACATAACAAGACTTGGGACTTAGTTAGCTTACTTGCAGGTAAAAAAATATTGTAGAATAAATGGGTTTATAGGTTGAAGGAAGAATATGGAGGTAGAAAAAAGTATAAAGCTAGAATTGTGGTGAAGGGGTGGGCACAAAAGAAAGTTATAGACTTTAATGAAATATTTTCTCCTATTTGTTAAAATGACTTCAATAAAAACTAGTTTAAGTCTAGTAGCAAGAGGAGATTTGCATCTTGAGTAATTAGATGTAAGGATAACTTTTCTCCATTGGGGATTTGGAGAAAGAGATCTATATGCATAAGCCATAAGGGTATTAGGTCAAAGGGAAGTAGAAATGAGTATGTAGGTTGAAGAAGAGTTTGTATGACCTAAAACAGACTCCAAGGTAGTGGTATCTAAAATTTGACAGGATTATGTATGAACAAGGTTATACTGGATGTCACTCTAATCATTGTGTTTATCTCAAAAGGAAAAGTTATGACAACCATATTATATTATTATTGTATGTAGATGACATGCTTGTTGCAGGGTCTAACAAGCAAGAAATAAATGTGCTCAAAGGAAAATTGGAAAATTCATTTGCAATGAAGGAATTGGGTTTTGCGAAACAAATCCTTGGTATGAGATTAACTAGAGATGGGAAAAATCACAAATTAACATTGTCTCAAAGTGAGAACATACAAAAGGTGTTGGAAAGGTTTACTATGAAGAATACAAAACTAGTTATTACACCTTTGGCTAGCCATTTCAAATCAAGGAAGGAGATGTGTCCCAAGACTCAAGAAGAGATGTAATATATGTCTAAAGTTCCATATGCATCAACTGTTGGAAGCTTAATGTATGCAATGTTTGACACAAGGCATGATATTACACATGCAATTGGAGTTGTAAGTAGGTAAATAAAAAATCTTGGGAAAAGACATTTGATGGCAGTGAAATGGATTCTCAGGTATTTAAGAGGTACCAAAAATCAAGCATTATGCTTTGGTGGTTCAAACATTGCTCTACAGGGATATGTTGATGAAAATTTGGCAGGCAATAGAGATAAAAGGAGGAGAACCACAGGGTATATGTTTACTGTAGGTGGGACAACTGGCAGTTGGTTTCCAAAAATGGAAATTATTTTTTCACTTTGAATGACGAAGGCAGAACATGTTGCTGCTAAAGAGGTTAGTAGTGAAATGATTTGGCTGCAAAGGTTTGTGGATGAATTGGGTAAGGAGAAGGAGATGGGCAGGTTATATAGTGATAGCTAGAGTGTAATTCATCTTGCAAAGAAATCAACATTTCATTCCAAGACTAAACATATACAAATCAAGTACCATTTCATATGGTCAGTGTTGGAAGATGGATAATTGAAGCTAGAAAAGATACAGACTAGCCAAACTCCTACATATATATTAACGAAAGTTGTATCCTGGGAGAAATTGAGTTTTTTCTCAGTTTCAATTGATCTTAAATTATGAATATGAAAATGAGAAATAACTAGGTCCAAATTGGAAGCATTGTCTTACAAATTAAGCAGCAATGAAGGTGCAATAATAAATCTCCAAGTGGGAGATTGTTGGGTGTGGAGACTAATTATCTTCTTTATTCAGAGGTATCACCATGTTGGACCCCAGTTCCTAACAGGGTGGACCCACTTTATCTTCGGGAGGGTGGGGGTCAGTCTGAGAGGGGGGGTGAGGGGGATGGGAAACGAAGGTTCTATGAGCCCCCCCTACTGTGGGTTCGATGGCAACACCCCTGAAGCTAAAAATATATGAAAATTTTCCTTGTAAAATATTTTAATTTTGTAGTGAGTTTGAACCATTCATTAGGAAAATGATATGATGGTAGAAGTTATGTTTAACTTAGGGTTGATTCCCCTAAAAGGAAACCCCTCGATTTATATGACATAATTGTATTGTGGTTGTCTATATGTGTATTATGAGAGAGAAAGAGAGATGAGACTGTGTGAGAGTGAAGAGATAATTACAATGCACCTGCAGTAGGTTGTATCTCTTCATTTTGCTGGATAATATAAAGGAAGGACTAACTGTTTCTCCATGGACATAGCCCAAATTGGGTGAACCACGTATATTTGTGTCTCTCATGTTTTATGCATTTTATATGTTTGCATAATTTTGTAACACTTTGGGAGGCATAGACCCTACATTGTAGACTACCATTGATCTCCCAAATTTGGCGAATCATCCTGCTTTCCCTTTCGCTTCCCTGTGCTGGAAGACGGATCACCAAGAGGGTGATGCGTGCAAGTTACCACAAAGCTGTGGGAGGGAATCGATTACCCTCCCCTAGGTGGGCCTTACATATGCCTACTCAATCGAAGGAGTGCGTTAGGGCTTAGCGTTAGTTGTGTGAGTGAAACGAATAGGACTGCAATGTGGATTCAAGAGGCTTGAAACCCTTGTAGGGCTACCTCTCCATAGTGATATGGATATAATTTTTCGAAGATTGTAACACAATTTCTCTAGAAACATTTTCCCCTCATTATGAATTACAAGAGTGGAAATATGCATTTGAAAATAAAAGTAAAATAAAATTCATCATAATTATTATTTTAGGTATATAGGCTAATAAATTTTTAAATTGTATGTATATATTAAGTTATTAATTAATTAACTTTCAATTAATTACATTGACTAGTGAATCAATTGAATTAATGGTAAAGATCATGATTGATGCCTACTAAGATGTATATGATCCACGAAAATTAAGGGATGAATTAGAATTCCTTAAAATTTGATTTCTATGGTTTAAAAAAAGTAAGAGAAGCACTTCCATGCCGCCATAATTTTATTTAGTTAAAACATCAATGAGGTTGGTAGTGTGACAAATATTTTTAAAATTAGATTGAATGTGAGTATAAGATGGACAAATTAAGAGAGTTCTTTTCATATTCAACCCTTCTAGGATCCCACATGTGAAAAACTCTTTCATCCTGATCCCATGGTGTTTTGGGAATTGACCAACACACAATTTCAAATTGAAATTCATGAGAATTAGTTCTAATGTTGGAAATTTTCATTTTCTTCTTAAGATAGGATAATTTTGGTTTTTGTGATTGGGGTTGATTAGTTTCTTATAATATTGCAGTTTCCATGTTTATTTGGATATACTGCAATTGAATCATATAAAATAGTAGGAGTGTCAAGAGTCTCAAATAGGACCTGCTTTTTATCCCAAACCCAAAGATTTGCAAACTTTATCATTTGAAGTCCATACTAACTTTTCCAGCCTTAATTTATCATTTCTTTAATAATATATTTCTATTTGAGTTAATGATGGATTTCAGTTCCTAGATATTTGTATGAAGGTAATAAAAATGGTCATCGTAAAAGGAAAAAATAAACTTATCCTTATTATTCATGTGAAAAATCATGTAAGAGTAATAAATGTCCTTAGCTACACAAATATACCTTGTATATGATGCTAAAACTCAACATTTTCAAAATGGTAAGAAAAAGTGGGAATCGGGGATGAGGAGGGATGTCATAAAGACCACCACCATGAGAACAAACACTCCCATCACCAAATATTTCCCTCATCTTGCACTTCCTTGAAGTAACAAAGAAAACATTAAATTGGTGCCAAGTCGTTGAGTGTGGAGGTAAAACCCCCTCCATCTATGATTAATTGGAAGTGGAACTCCCTTGGACCCGAGGAAGGTGTTATTTGTCATTCACCCAATTCCCAAGGTCTATTGTGAAGATGGGGTCACTAAAATCCTATTTTTGTAGTAGCTTAAAATATAAAATATGAAACCCCCATTTTATTCATCTCATCAATAACATTCAATTGATATAAAAATTACTTCAATTGGACTCTCGAATTAGAAGTTATCCCCATTTAATGTTGAGATAATCACAATATGCCACATCAAAATTGGGTTACCACTTGGCATCCTCATCACATATTTTTCACACCAATGAGTAGCCCACTTGGAACAACCAAACCAATATAAGGGTCTACCAAATCACATGTTCCTACATCATGTCCATGTGGGCACTTCCATTTCATCTTTGGTGGCGGATACATGACATATTACCATTACGTGTTTGCGAGACTTTCTGTGTTATACACAATTTTATTTGAAGTTCCATCTAGATGTGGTCAATAAACCCACGTCTCACCATACTGAGACAACCATTTATTGACGCCTTTTCTACGTTTGTGAACAAGTTTGAATACTAGGTGGAAGAAGATGGGTGATGGTATGGTTTTATGTTAGAATAGTGGCCTAATTGACCAATCCTTTTTGGCATTCCCAGCACAAGCTACATTTTAAAAAATGGTTCAATGGTAAGTAGTGATTGATGGGTGCTAGTTGGTGTTCTAGTGCTCCAGGATCTACCAACCCCCACTATCATCCCCGTTCACACATCATTTTCTATTTTATCACATGAATTGGCCTAATTAAATCATTATACACATGGTGTTGTGGTTAATGACCAATGTCGACCTATGCCATCTATTTCTATTGGTGCAAGGTTCTTCTAACATTCCCTAGGTGCCAACCCCAACCATATTCAAAGACATTTTAGATATAGATAAATAAATCATGGCTGGGGTTGTCATGTGGAAATGAAACTACCTCACCTATGCTTGGATATTTGAAGTGTTAAAGCAAATTATGGCCAAAGGGCCTAAAGCTTGAGCTCTCAACTATGAGTTCATGTTATGACAGAGGGGACAACACCCAAAAAAACAACTTCTTGGATCTATGTCCCATAAGGTTCTAAAGCTCACTTCCTCAATTATCTAGGGTAACCGAGACAATAAATTTTTTAAGATATAATTATTGATAAACCTAACAATAAACTAATTACATATAAATACACACTTTCTCAAATTCGTCCTAAACTTAACAATGAAAAACATAGTCCAAGAACGTATTTAAATCATGAACATACATGGTATCATCCCAACTCAGGAAGAAAACAACGTATCGCACAACTAATACATTCATTTACATTTATAACACACAATTACTCACACCATTTATGACATGAAAAAATCATCATAGTCCATAATATTTTGTAAAATAAATTGACACTTCTCTGTGTGATTGAAGATGACTGATAACTAAAATATGAAACTCAACTCTCCACCTAGTCGTAGGCCAACTACACTTTAGACTCTCTTGACCTCCAAGTCATATCTAATGTTTGAGGGGTGTTTCCTCAAAGTAAATTCACACCCAAGCTTAGTCAAAATTAGAGGAGAAAGAGAACCACAATGAATCTCTTACTTCCTAAAATCTGAAAAAGGGAGATACCCAAGGCCCGACTAGGTTATTGTTCAATTCTAGTAGACTGAATCCACTATCTAGGTGGTTTAGGAACCATATTTCCAAGGTGAGCACTACAGGAATTTGTAGCCCATTGTCCAAATGGTTTATTAGCTTAACCAATAATCAGTACATGGTTTATCAGCTTCCTTAGAAAGCACTTAGTGGTTTATCAACACTTTTAATGAGTACCATGCACAATGGATCAACTTACCCTACCAAATATTTTGTTAGTGTTACAATAATAACCCAAGTGGCTTATACTCAACTAAACCTCCCATTAGACATATAGTCTTAGACACACATAGTTCAAAGAATTCTCAACACCATATAGGGAATTTCATCCCAATCTCAAGCATTATTCTAGAAAAATGTCATCTAACTCTAGTGTTCCTTGTTGGGTTACATTTTTCCTTCGTTTTCTTCAGTCCATCCACATTTTCCACAATATTTTTCTCTGTCTTCATCTTTCTAGTCTCCCTATTCTCTCCTTTGTTTATGAAATAACTAAATTTCTCCCCCCTTTTTCTATTCTATCTCTTCCTATTTTCCTCCAAGCCACTTCACATCATTTAGATTCCTCCTCTTCCCAAGGAATCCATCCTACTTAGCCTTAGCCCATGATGGGGATGGGGAGAAGTAATTTTATTCTTACCCCTAGGCCCACTCCACCACTTAATGGATGTTAGTGTGGTGGTTCCATGGTATGTTAGTGTGTTGCGATTTTAATTTGTTGAGTATGGTATTTCTCACGGCCTTCCACTAACAACCTAACAATCCACACAACCTTCCTTTATAGATCAAGATTCGTGCTCCCTCCATATTTTAGGCATTATTTCAATTATCATAATTTTTTCATATAATTAAATATATACACACTTACATGTTCACATGAGAAATGTAGCAAAAAGGGTTGTTATGTTGGAGATGTAAATCATAATGTTAACCTCCTCATGGAGGCCTTCTGTTTATTAAATAGGATGGAGGTTCCATCTCATAGGCCGGATAAATTTTAAAATTAGGGTGTCAAGAAGATTCTATAAGGAATCCAGGGAAAGAACTTTAGAAGGAGCATCTAAGTTTAGCTATTACAAACCATTCACAATCCTTCCTCAAGATAGAAGTAAAGGTGGGAATGAAATCATATCAATGTGACACTAATTCATATTAAATCACTATTTAGAATAGTTAAAGTATATTTTAGTGTTCACCACATATACGAGGAACAAAAAATATAATTTTCTAAATTAACTTGAGAGGGTCATGCCCAAACATGGTTGGAAATCTATATGGAGATACTAGATTTGGAGGGTCACTCCCATGTAACTAGGTTGGAGGATATTAGGACCCTCATAAAATCCCAACTATATCCTCTCAGATATGTAAGGGACCAATGGATCCAATCACACTACTTAATGTAATGACAGGGGATGAGTGTACAAGGGAACACCACTAAATTTAGGAAGATGGATATTTTTTTAGTTGTCTCTCTCATGAGCTCTAATATACTCCTTAAGTATGTGGGGGGCATACACAAACATCTATGAAGGTATGTGATGTTTCTCAAACTAATATTAGTGGATGAGGCTTGTGTGGAGACACAATACTAAAAAAACATGAGCCAAAATAAAGGGTATTCAAGTGGTTTCAAATGGAGAGAGCATTCAAAATCCTATAAGGAAGGGAAGATGAAATGGAAAAGAGGAAAGGAAAGGAAGGAAAAAAACTACACATTTGTGCAAGTGTCCTAACAATGATTAAAATCATTGCAACATTGATTTCCACACAGAGTAGAAGTTTTAAAAATTACGTTTAGTGCTAATCTCTATGAACTAAGAAAAGGATGGGAAGAAACATAATCTTCTTACTATATATTTGAGTAATCAAGTGGAAACTAGATCCAATATGGAGTACAATATTGCTTGAATCTTAGTACAAAATTGGGTTTTTTTTGTATCCTTTCATCATCAAAAAGAGAAGGATATTACTAAGATCTTCCATGTTAAGGTACAAATCTAAAATACCAAGTTTGATGCACTCTTTGACTCAGGTTCATGAGATAATGTCAAAGTATAAAATTTGATTAAAAAAATGTATCTGAGGCTTGAGATAATCCTAGCCCATATCTAATCCATATTTTATCATTATATTTCATTTTATCCATCTCCATGCTTTTAGATTAGAAAACGTGGAGAAATCAACTCACAAGAGCTTTTTACTAGTGGGACCCAATTTGGAAAATGGTGTATGAAACGTTTTAGAAGGATTTTAATGCTTTAAATGACATTTTTTCGAGAGGGGGGTTGGGAGGGGTGGGTGGGTGTATTTTCCACTTTAATGGGGCATAATTTGTTCCCATTTTAGACACATAAACCTTTATGATGATATGAGAGTCACCTCAATTAGTGTTTGTATAAAAAGGTTATGCCACTCAGAAGTTGGCCTTGTTGTTTTGTCCATTATAATTTGAGAGGATGCCACGCCATCCCCAATATTCATAGAAAAGGAGATAGACAAATGATCATCATGAAAACACACTATAAAACCAGAGTGGCCAAAGAAAGAATGTTGGACAAAAATTTAAAGTTTTCATGGGAGAATTTATGGGGAGGATGGCGATTATAGGCAAGTTCCATAAGGGTTTAGGGTAAAACCCTAGGATTTACTGCAGCACTTTGTAGGCACCTGGTCTTGGGTACCCGATGACTGATAGTTCAATCACCGTTTACGTTACAGCTACGTCCATCTCTTTCCGCTGTCGGTTACTGCTTGCTGTTGAGCCTCAAACCTGCACCTTCCTACACACCCTCTTAGCCCTCTTTCTCCACTCACTTCATTCACCCAGTTGTTAAATCATTGCATTATAGTCTAAAAAGGATTGTTCATATGGTTTTCTAACTATACTTATGACTGTTGTTTGGTTTAGTTTTTTTGTTCATGCAGTTGCGGAAACTTGTCAGTTTCCACAGCCAGCACAGGTTTCCGCAGCCAGCCCAGGATTCCGAAGCTATTTTGTTAAAATTTGTGCTCCAGGTGTCCTATGAAGAAACGAGCTACATGGGCAAGCTCCAGGTGGCGGATACATGGAACGTGTCCCTTCAAATCGGCCAGATCATCCATGGGAGGCCGCGGTCAACCAAAGTCAAAGACAAGGCTAGCCAAAGAGTTTAGCGGTGGCACGTCACTGTCTTTGTAGTATACTTAGGGGGGATAGTATGAGGTACAGAAGGAGGTACCTAAGGGAATAATGTAATAATTTAATCGTCCGTAGTAATAAATAAAGTGGTTAACCCATATCTTGTAAGCGTCCACAAGTATTTAGAAATAATTTAATAAGCCCATTGTATTAGATAGATGGTATTAATGGAAACATGGTAATGACCCATGGTATTGTATGTGTGTGGCCTATATAGAGGCTAGAGACTCCCCATGGAGAGAGGTCAAGGAATATTGTATGAACAAGCATATGGCTTGTGAAGTGTTCTCCTTCTTTAAGGAGTTGTATGGTGTTGCCTACCTTAAGGGTTTTGGTTAATAAAGAAGCATTTTCATGTTATATTATTAGGTTGATTTTGTTATTTATTGGGTATATTTGCATTATTATATATTTGCAGAAATTTTTTGGGAAGCGAGTTTGTAGATCAGATCTATAATTTCTGGTCAGAAATTTGTAGAATCTAATTGCAAATCTGGGTGTTTTGTGAATAAATACCCAATCTAAAAAAAAAAAAAAAAATCAGCCAAATCAGAGTCAGAATGAGGGAGATAGCGCTGATTTAAAAATTAGTTGTGTTGTAGAAAGTTTGTGGGGCGGCGAGTTTTCAGATCAGATATGTATGTTCTGGTGCACAATTTCTAGAATATAATTGCATACCTTGGTTCTTTTTGAAAAAATACCCAATTTCAAAAAAAAATAATGGTTGAATCAGAGTCCGAATGAGGGAGATATCGGTAATTTAAAATTAGCTCTTTTTTCAGAAATTTTTGTGACAGCGGGACAGTTGCAGTGCAAATCTAAAATTTCGGTGCCTAGATCAGGATTTCTATCACATGAGAAGATGCAAATGGTCATTCCATTTCTGAAAATAGGTTATAATAAATATTCTAAGCAATATTGACTGAACTGTGGCCACTTTAAATTTTCACCAAGTAAGTGGTTTTTTTTCGTGTCATCTAACAAGATGTTTTTTACAGGAAAAGATGATAGCCCTACTATTGAAGAATTCATATAGAGTCAAAAGTTCACATATGGGAAACATTGGAAAGCTTTATTATGGCTTGGTTTGCAAGATGAGGCTGCCAAATGGTGGAACTCACTTGACAACATGCAGTTGTCCAAACTTTCAAATGAAGAATTTGAAAAACTCCTTTTGGGCAAATGGTCTCATGCTAGAAAGCATGGGAATGAGACATGTAAGGGGTTTCTTTCTAGTGGTATCTCCTTGTTACAAGTTCATGGATGTATTCAAAAGGAGGAGATCATTGTGTCTATAAATCCTACTTGCAAGAAAAATCTTATAAATGTTAATTTGGATAAAAAATTGCAAGTTCCAGCAAAACACATTGAAAACACACAGGTTGATAATAAGGATGTTCAAGTTTATAAAGATTTGAAGATTTGTATGGATAGGTATGTATTGCATTATGATTTTTATGCTTCATATATGGATAGTGTGGATGTTGTTTTGGGATACCCTTGGATGGAATCTGTTGGTACTATCAATATTAATGTACAGAAGAAATTCCTGAAGCTTTGGTATGTTCTATGCTAGAGAAATTTATTTAAATTTTCACAGTTAGCAATCACATCAGCATTAAGATAAACTGCAGATAGAACATAAATATAAATCACAGAAGATAAGCCAAGACAAGAGGGCAAGGGATGTGGTTCTAGCGAGGGACAAACCCCATAATGTGTGGAAACCCTTGATCAATTCTTCTTTTATGTTCTTCAAAGTTCAACAGAGCAAGTGAGAGAGATAGTACATTTACAACAGAAGTCAACACTTTGACTTATTTAGATTAGAGCATAGATCATCTCCTATAACGATGAGATTAGTTGAAGACATTCTGCTTCAACTGATCTTCCAAGGTGATGGCTTCACCTATCATAGTGTTGCATCTCGTCACCTTACCATTTAGCACCATCATGTTGCATCATGCATCATCATGCTGCCGATGATCACTATGCTGCCTATGATCTTCATACATCATGTTGCCCATGCATCATGTTTCCCATGATCTCATCTATCATGATACCCATGATCTCATCCATCATCATGCTGCCCATTCTCATATCATCATTCGTTATAATGAAGCCCCATTTATCATCATACTTACCTTGCTAATGTGCCCATCATGCATCTGTCCTTCTGTTGCTTCATCATGCTGCAACATAGTCCTTTTGTTGTTTCACTATACAACCATATGCATATCAGCCTTAGTTGTTTGTTATGGCTTGCAGCCTAGCAAAGCAGCTAGGCTATAGTTGCAGTCCCATTATGTGCTACATATAGGGTTTGCTATGATGTTTCCATGAACAACGTACCTTTCATACAAAACGTATCACTGTCTCATTGACCAGCGTATATATGAGTTCATACACAGCGTATCACTATCTCATTGACCAACGTATATATGAAAAACGTATCTATGTCCCATTGACTTGTGTATGTATGTTTCATTGAACAGTGTATCTATGTCTCCATGAACTGTGTATGGGTGCTTCATTGAACGGTGTATCTATTGCTTATTAACCAGTATATATGTCTTCATACACAGCGTATCACTATGGTAGGGTTCCTTCCATCTGCGGCTTCACCATATTACTGTAGTTACCCTTCATATTACTGCAGCTACCCTTTGTGACCTGTTTGGACAGGGTATTAGTATCTATGATTAGGGCTCTATAGGGGTGTAGTTCATCATTGCGTTTAGAGTATGGTAAGATATCCCTTAACTATGGCTGTGGATAGACCCCTTCTTCTTGCTATGTGTTGCTTCAGTGTTTTAGATCTAGGGCATCATTTGTACATAGGCCATCCTGTCTTCTATGTGATTTTCCTTCTCCAAAAACCCAAGACGTGGAGAGGAGATCACACATGAAGAGAATGAGTATATCAAATGATTTCAAGTCCTCTATGTTTATACTAAAATGTGGATGATGAATATACATGTCTGTTGGGCTTCTGAGCCTACTAAAGTTGCTAGTCAGCTTGATAATAATTCCATAATCAAAATAAATTTATATCTCCATAAATACTTATCGGAATTGGATGATCTTTAGATCAATCCTACACCTCTCAATGAGAGGGATCCAATAAAAATATTAACCTCCATAAATAAGCTAACCCACATGGAGTTTGGCCCTAGTGGCCAATTTTAACACTCCCTCTCAACTAGGGAGAACTCCATCCACTGATCCATATGTCCGGCTGTACTATCTCCGCCATCAGTGCCCTGCACTACTCTGTCCAGCTCTATTGGCT
>APFE030143718.1:0-10741 GCA_000404065.3 Pinus taeda | reverse complement strand
GATACTAACCCTACAATTCCTCCAAGTCAACATAATGGGCCCTAGACATATATCCACCATGGAGTTTGTATATATAATTTTTTGCTATGCATATCGCATTAAAAAATTAAATTAAAACCGATTAGAAAATATATCAAATTAAATCAAAACAAATTACAAAATATGTCAAAGAAAATATCATTTTTGTTATATCTATATAACCATGGAAAATTTTAGGGGCTAATATTCATAGGTGGCCTAATTTTCCATGAATTGTCCACAAAAAAGATTCATCAATTTCCATTTTTTATAGAAATGATTCGCCCATATTTTACAATATAAAATTATTTTACCTTAAAAATCGCCAACATTATATAGAGGCAATATCTAAAATCATTATAAATTTGAATAATTTTACAAATATATCAATAAAGATTTTATAGTTTGCATATTAAGGATTAGTGAGATTCACCAATGTTTTTAGATAATTTTCATGCTTAAAATTCTCCGTATATAGGAGGGCTATTTGGCATATTTTCTAGTCTGATTTGTCTAGAATCCAGCAGGGATTTCATAGAATCACAAGTTTGAATTGTAAAATTTCCACAATCCAAGTTCCCCATGGGTTTTTTAGGTTGTTTAATCCATATATGGAGTCAAAAACCCATTTAAACAGTGAAAATTAAGAGTTCGCCATTTTTTTTTGCCAGATTCTGGCCAAAAAATAGAAATGTAGCATTTTTAGACAAATGCCAAATGATATTCACAAATAAGTTACCTAACTCATGATCAGTTATATTGTATTGCATATAAAAGTAGGAGAAATCTAGCCTTCAATTTCCATGTACTCTGCAGTTGTACCATAATGAAGATAATGGGTACCATCTCGGTTGTAATTTTTATTTACTCATAAAAGGCTATTTTTAGCAATATGACTCCAACCAAAAATGATTTTTTTTATATAGTGTTTCATTTTTTGCTTTATTGATGGGATTGTTCCGTAAAAAACATTAATTTTGTTTGGTCTCTTCAACATTGGTGCTATATTTTGTCCAATAGTTATGCATAAGATGACCATTGTTGTTGATGATGTTAAATAGCCTAAAGTGCTTGAGCACTTCTTGACTGTGAACTTACTTTGTATTTCAATTTGAGATTCGTCCATTGTTTCTATTTTGTCTCCTAGGATGGGGATCCCAGACTTTCAAGCTTTGGCCTTATGAAAAACAACAAAGATGGAAAGAGATATAGCACAAACTTGGCATACACACCACCAGAGTTTTTGAGGACATGTATTCTTATTAGTTTTTAATGGATTATGATAACCTGTGTTTACTTTTCACCTAGAGGAATCTTATGAAATTTGATTGCCTTGAAAGGATTCAATCAAGGAATAAATAAAGATTATGCAGTAGGATGAATATTCTAATAGAAAACTACTTTCACGTCTAATACGGAAAATAAATGAAATTTAAAAATAGGATCTATGAATCCCATTAGCTTCTACTGAAACTAGGATCCCATTGGTATTCTAAGCTCAACTTGAATGTCAACAGTCATGTTGTTGAGCTATGAGCTTGTGTATGTTCTATAACCACCTATTTTCTTGAAGAAAGGAGACCTTTTGAATTGTTTTCTTTTAAAACTAGAATCCCATTGGTACTCTAATCTGCACTTGTTATTGGTGGAGGCCTAGATTCACTTGTTAAGACAATATGAGCTATTGAGCACCAGATTCACAGATGGCTAGGATCTAGATCTTTAAGAGTTTCATTGGCTGACTTGTTCAGGGACGTGGCATGCGTAAATAGTATTGCTCATAGTCTACATGTGTGGATAGTACTACACATGGGCCACATGCATGATGACTAGGAGGGAGGGAGGCAATTTGGGTGCAGTTTGCTTTTTTCAAGGAGTCGAATTTCCAAGTTCCATTCGCTATAAAAAAATTGTATTTCTTTGTCATCTTCTTATTTATTATGATAAATATAATTGAAGGATAACTCGAAGGGTTTATACTTTTTGGCATGTGATTGATTTGATATTTGTGATTTTGTTTTCAATTTTATTGTTAAAATACGAGAGTATTTTTATTCAACAATTTCATAAAAAAATTATTGGGTAAATTAAATTTCTGGGTTATAAAAATTGCTTGGGAAACAAATAAGATTCGGTATTCAAGAATTAACATCAAGTTCATGTTATAGGAGGTCTTGTCTGTGAGAATTATTCTTAAGGGGTAGCACCTTGCAAAGGAACAAGACAACTTTGGTTTTCTTACTGAAGAGAAGTCCCATACAGAGCATGTATGATGCGAATCACTAAACAAACAATGGAGCCATGGTTTTTGTAATTTATAGCACATAAAAAAAATGATCCTGAGATTCAGGTTGTCAAATAAAGAATATGCACAAATATTATGCCCCCTTTGAAGATGACGATCGGTTTCAGTATACAATTGGTGATAACAAGCTTGAATTTTTATTTTTTTTAATCAAGAGAATTGGTAGATTTATTTCCTATCACCGAGAAGACTCGAGATCAATTCAGTGGGACTGCCAACTACCCGCACGCCTTGCTAGACAGATAAACCAAATTTCAAACCTGGCCAGGGCCCCTATATTCATTGGAAAACCCTTTCTAGTGTAGGATGCCCACCTTCGGGACTCTTATGTTATAGTGTAGTTGTATATGAACTACCCCAGGGTGTGGATAAGGCCAACCTAAAGTTTTGGAATAGGGGTCATTATGGTGCAATTTTTTTGAATTTCAAATAAGCTTTGTAGATGTTCTCTTGAATACCTATATTATCATATGTCCTAATGAGACCAAGGGCATTAATAGAGAACCAAAGAGGTGGGGAGAGAGGGTTCTCAATGTCCAAGTTTAGATGTTGGAGGAGAAGTGTAACCTTGACCTATCAACTAGTTCCAGTGTATTGACCATAGCTTATGGCATTGATGATTGAAGTGCTAGGTATCGATATTTGTTGTGATTCAAGTAAGAGTTGGCAATGCACGGTATCCTGTGCAATATGGTCATTGTGGAAAATCATTGATGTGAAGAGAAGATGGGAACTGAGCTTGGGTAAGATGATGGAATAGAACTGTTTCCTCTACGATAATATGCTTTGATAAGAAAGTATTGTCTGAATTCAGGCTTTTGTGATCCATAATGAATTTCGAAAAGTATTTCAGTAGAAATCACATAACATAATTTTATGGTTAGTGCATTTCAAACCAACCAGTGTGGTTCATCATTAGGACTAGATGAAGAGGCAGACCATGGCTATGACTTAAATAGAGACCAATGTAGAGACCAAAATTTCAAATAATGGTTAGTTTTGAAAAACAATATTTAAATTATGATATTATGAATTATTATTAAGTAACGGATATATTAAACATCTAGTTTTTGAAAAAAAGCATTTAAATTAATTTATTAAAATCAAATATTATTAATAATATTTGATTTTAATAAATTAAATTAAATATTATTTTTCAAAAACTAGCCATTTAATATAGTCGTCACTTAATAATATTTGTTAATATCATAATTTAAATATTATTTTTCAAAAATAGCCGTTATTTGAAATTTTGGTCTCTACATTCTCTCTATTTAAGCCATTGCCATGGTCTACCTCTTCATCTGGTCCTGATGATGAACCACACTGGCTGGTTTGAAATGCATCGGCCATAAAATTCTGTTATGTGATTTCTACCGAAAGAAAGTATTGCTTAAATATGTTTGCCACACATGAGCTCCACACCTCAATCATAAATATGTGTCCCCAAAGTGTAGAAGAGGGGCATTTCGTTTGTGCAGGTGGCAATATATGATTAGAATAAATTTTTCTACTTCAAAAATAAGTGAAAGGAATTTTAATATGCTTATGCATAGAGGGGCTTTTAATACATGATATTTTCAATAATGCATGCTAGAGAGCTAACATGAAAGCTTTATGTCACTCCAACCATATTTTGGGTTTTCGCTGGCATCTCTTATATTTGCGAATCTTCATTCTTGGATTTATATTCTTTCATTATTATCATTTCACTTTGACTTCATCAACCACATATCATGTTAGTTAAAAATAATTTCACATTTCAATAATTCAAAAGATAAATTTGTGGAATTTAAAATTCCTACTTATAGTTCTCAGCATCTTAGATTTCGAGATTAACGAATATTATTAATTCAATATTAGTATAAAGCTCATTCATTATATATTATTTAATGTCAATTCTCTTGTTGTTTTTGTTTATAAAACGAGCAATATATGTGTAATCGGTCTTTCTTTGTCTTCAACCTTTGTCCATCCTTGTCATATTTGTGTTTTTTCTATGTTGAATTCTATTTATACAAGAATTGTTGACTTTGTTGATAGACTGTTTTCATTTTTTTCTCTTTAGAATAGCTATTAGTTCAAAATCTAGCATTCGGTTGATCTCTTTCTAGTGCGTAAGATTGGCATATTTGCTAGCAAATTATTTTGTGACATGCAATCATTAAATGTATTTAATGGACCTTCCTTATTAGTGAAGTTTATCTCTTTCTTGTGCATAACGCTCCCAGATTTTCTAGGAAATTATGTTGTGACATGCAAACATTAAATGTATTTAATGGATATTCCTTCTCATTAATGTAGGCATAATAACTCCTGAATATCTATGGGACAGTTCTATTAGACCTTCTTAGTGGGAAACACATCGTACTTAGTCATGTATATGCTCTCTCTCTCTCTCTCTATGTCTATGAAAACCACAAACACACTTGTTTTTTTTATCTACTTTCATGTTTTATTGTGGGTCAACGCTACAATTTTTCAAATCTCTTTCACAAAAACATCCTCTCAACTCAAAGTTTTTCTAGGAAATTATTTTGTGACATGCAAGCATTAAATGTATTTAATAGATATTTCTTCTCATTGATGTAGGTAGGGTAAGTCTTGAAAGTGTAATATATAGCTATGGGATAGTTGTATTGGACCTTCTTAGTGGGAAACACATCGCGCCTAGTCATGTATACGCTCTCTGTATCTCTCTATCTTTGTGATAGCCACAAACACACTTGTTATTTATCTACTTTCATGTTTTATTGTGGGTCAATGCTACAATTTTTCAAATCTCTTTCACATAAACATCCTCTCAGCATTTCCCTTCTTGTAGGCAAAATTAAAGTAGAATATACAATCAAGTAGCATAAACAAGTCTCCCTCTCTTTTTCACATTTCCATTGAAGGAAAAGGTACCATCTTCATTAAAGAACAGAAGCCTTGAGTCATTTCAATTTTAAATTTGATCTTTTTTCCTTGTTACTTGTTTAACTTGATCAAATGTTGTTTTATGTGAGATGTATTCTCATCATATAGGATATTATTGGTTTGCAAATATTCAATGAATTTGGATTTCATCCTACTTCGACCACTCATCTCTGTCCTTTTATGAAGCTAAGATGAAAAATGGAAATTACAACAAATAAATATGTAGGATTTTATATTTTTTATGAGCTTTTAAAGTTAATATGGTGGCTGGAATTGTATATGAAATTTGAATCCATAAATTTATGTTCTTTTTATTTAGCTATAGTTTCCATCTTACAACTCTACTGTTCCCAATCAACCAATACTTTCTAGCATATGTTATACATTTACTATTCCTATCATCACCACTACAAGAGAATCAAAGATTACAATTATAAATCATTTCTCTGATAATTTTCTAAGCTCTCCTTACTGCTACTAGTTTGGTAGCATAGTCATTTATAATCATAATGGATATGAACCATTTTATATAGACTATAATTCCTATAACATTTCATCTTGTGATTTGTGATTGCTTTGCTTTATTATGTTTCATTGTTCAGGAGTTCTTCAACATCTAATTGATCTTAGTATATTTTTTTCATTGGATTTAAAAGCGACAATGCATTCAGGGAATTATTTTTGGCCAATATTGAAAGTATTTTGGTTTCTGAAATACATTTATGATGAGCACCAGTGTTGCAAAAATAATGCTACAACTCGGGCTACCAACTTTACTTTATCAACCCAGGGTTCATACAATCTTGGAGGTGACAGTGTTGTATAGACAAGTAAAGGTGATGGGTCTGATCTTTGTCACTGCTAAGTTGGTGATAGACTACTAAGGTTTTTCAAACCAGACTTCTATGGATTTAGAAGAAACTTGATTACAATGAGGGAAAGGGAAATATACTCTAAAATATAGCTCATCTACTGCAGTAAGGAAAAATATTGATATCACATGCTAAAACACACCATTTTCGAACTAACTGCTAAGAGGCTTTGCTTCAAAAGAATGCTACGTGAACATGTATTTAACCCTGCTACCCTAAGCATGCAGATTCAAACCATCAAACCTTCTACTGTTGTGCATGTAAATGAATAAAATAAATATGTTTTTCCTTTTGTCTTCTTCTTATGTGAGAGTGTGAAATCTAATCTCTTTTGGTGATGTGGCAGGTGGCTTAGGGATGATGGTGAATGGTCAAAAGGCTTGGGAGACAAGTAAGGACCCTTTGATACCTTCCTAGAGGATTTCTCCTCAATTCTCCCTAAAAACAGGCCACTATAGGTCAACCTATAGGATATCCTAATGCATTCTACCGGATGTCCTGAAAACCTACAAGATCCCCTATATTTCTACGGGATATGGCTGAGAGCAAAAGGATGGGTGTTGAAGGTGATGGAAGGATTAGGGAAGGTGGTTGATTGATGGAATGAAGCAAGGGAGTACCTAGGACCACTTTAGAACTCAAAACCAAAGTTGGGAGATGGCTTGATTTTCTTAACAAGCTTGGAGAAGTTTCCTTGTGAAATGGTGAAATTGGTGAGGGTTTTAGTGAAAGCAAGGAATGATAATAGATGGATGAAGTTGTGATGAGGGTTCTAACTATGAAATCTCTCTGTACTTCTGAAACACCTGCATTGCATCATACATGGACATTTACCCAAAAATTATGCAAACAAGAAGAATTTCAATTATCTAAGGAAAACAGAATTTCATCAGCTAGATGCCTACTTCATGCATGAGGAAAACTTGCAGAATAAGATGGAACATTGGTTAGATCTAATCTAATATTTAAGATAAAAGAAATGATAACTAAATCATGCTCTTGTAAATTGATCAAATGCTGACCTAAGTACAAAAAACCCTAAATTCCATGAGAAAGTAGAATTCTGTCTTTTTGGGGCTGCATATGAGTTCTTTCCTCAAACCATGATCCTTGAAGGAAGGAGTGAGGCCAAAACCACCTATTGATATCTTTTTGATGTTCCTTTATCTCTTCTAAGCTACTGTTGAAGTAAAGCACAAATGGAAGCAAACTGATCAAATCTACCCTACTTTCAATGAAATAATTCTAAAGACAATTCAACCATTAATCTATGAAATCAATCTAAGCATACAAATATAAGAAGAGGATACTTTTATGTGATGGTTGGGACCTAACCAAAGAGCTTCAGCCCTCTGAGTTAACTCAGTGCTGGATGAAGGAATTGCTTATTCTCATTATCAAAACAAAAAATTACATAATAATGTCTTCCACAAGTCTTGAACTCGGAAATGACTAGTGTTTTTACAGCAAAAATTTGAATCCTAATGAGGCTCTAGGCCTCTTTATTTATACAACTGAAGTCTCCAAAGACTTCCTTAAATCTAGGGAGGCTCGAATCCCAAACTCGAGATAAACTAGCTATTTAATTGTCACTTGCTCGAATGCCTTTTTATCTCCATGACTTGGCTTCTTGTACTCCGAGCTAGTGTGATTGATGGAGGAATATTCAAAGGAGGGAGGATTCAATGAGGAGGATTTTCCTCCTACAATCTCTCCTCCTTCTCTCATTCGAGTTTCAGCCCTAAATTAGCCAAAATTCCATGATTTTCTCTCACAAACCTGCAATGAATGCACATTAGTCCACTAGGCATAATATCTCACTTTGACTCATCTCATTAAACAAAATAAAATCAAAATATGTAATAAATTGTGAGAAGAGTTGATTTCACTAAGCTAGGAGGTGGACTAAGGTCCATATAGTTACCCAATGATGAGGCTCATCATCACCCACCTACTGAAAGTGTTGCTCATCCTCTGAGCAACTCAATCAATATCCATGTCTTGCATGGCTCTAGTGGCCTCCCTGACATCCCATGCTTCTGTTGTAGTTTACTCTTCCTGTGCATAGAATCATGCCTTCCTTTCTATCTCCTCCCAATGCTTTCTTTCTTCCTCTTCCTTTCTTCCTTCCAACATTCCTAAGAGCATTTGTGGAATGAGTCTCAAGCCAATCCAATTGAATTTGAGTCTTTGGAGAGCTTGCTTGTACATGGGTGTCATGTTAATTTCTTCTCTCATTCTTTGAGGAGAATGGTACTCTCTGATTTTTAAACTATAGGGAAAAGTATTCCATCTCCTTTGGAAATCTTGCATGCTTTCATCCCTAACAGCTTGAACATATCCTCAAAGGGTGTAATTTCTTTCTGTTGGGCAACAAGGTACTTGGGTGCAAGTTGAGGGTCATTTGCAATCAAGTTATGTGTGTTGATGACATCTATTGAATTTGAATTCTCAACTCTTATCATGAGAGGTTCTATTTCTTCCCTTTCCATTATTTTCTTCATCTCTATAGCCCTTGCTTCCTCATGGTTCATCCATGATTCCAAAGCCATCAACTGTAAGTCCCCTAGTTTTGAACTAGGGTCCCATACATTTAGATTTGTCAAGGCTAAATTATGTAGGTAGAACTCGAATAGTTTAGCCCTATCCTTCAATGTGCATTGATCACAAAGATCAATGAACTATCTATAATATTTGAATGGCATAGTGCCTCTTTGTGCTAGGGTCTTGATTTGGAACTACATACACTATTCCTTGAGGTATAATGCATAGGACTTAGCTGGCATCCTGCACTGGATTGCCTCTAAGGATAGACTAGCCATGGATGCCAATTGATTCTCTCTTTCTTGTAGTTATCCCCTTAACCATGCATTTTCTACCTCCATCTGAGCTTTCCTCATTGCCTCTATGTTCCCCAAGCTACTCAGTTCTCTAACCATCTCTTTAACTTTTTCCTCCATGTGACCTATGTCCTCCACTCCTTTGAATTTGGAAATCCGCATCCATCTATGTGTTCTTACCCTTTCTTTCTCGAGCTCAAAGAATAATGGGATGGAAAATTTTTGTGACCCTATCCTCTTCAATAAATCTGTAGTAGGAGTGACGTTTAGGTTGAGGACTAGGTTCCCTTAGCTTTGGATCCTCCTTCTTTGTTTCTTGCTACATACTCTCTTCTTTATCCACTTTTTATGTTTCCTGCAGGTTTAGCAAAGTTTCCTATAGGATTTCCTCCGCTTCCTGTAGGTGCTTCTGTGTATCATGTAGGATGCCTTTTCTTTTGGATGAGGCAAATCTAGTTATAGGCCTTCTAACATAAGTGATAGGAGACTTGGGAGAGGATTGTCCTAATGATCCTTCTCATTGAGTTTTCATTAGAGCCATCTTCTCCTATTGTTTGGGTGAGTCTTCAATAACAATAGGAACCTTGGTGGGAGTTTGTCTCTGTCTTTTTCATTTTTGCTTAATAGAGGTACGAAGGGAAGTGAGGGCAGTTGTTGCCTCTTTCTCAATGAGTTCTAGACATACCCTCGGTGATTCCTCCTTGTCTTTTTCCTCCTCTTTTCTATCCCCCCTCTCATCTTTGTCTTTCTCCTCTTCTTCTCCCTCTAGTTCCTCACTGTGTTCATCAGTTTCCTCCTTTGCATCTTGTTTTTTTTCTTCATCACATTCCTTCTCTTTTTCTTCCTCTTCTTCCTCATCTATTTCCTCTTCATCCCTCTTTGTTTCTTCTTCTTCCTGTCCAGTTTCTTCTTCATCCCTTTCACTGGTAGTGGGGCTCTTGTCATATTCAAGGGCTTTTATATCTTCCTCTATCTGCATGTCTCTGAAAGTTGCCCATGTGATAGCGATTCTAAGGTTTTGGAGGGCATCTTCTATGGTAAGTATAATTAACCCATGATGGGCTAGTTTTTGATGGTTTCCTTCATGCACCTTCATGCTCATATATATCACTGATTGAAGAAGGAAGTAGGGTATGCTAATTCTGTTTTGAGGAGGTGTGTTTGCTCCAAACCTCAATTCTTGGAGAAGCCTAAAATGGTATCCATATACCACACTGTACCTACCTTCACATGAGATATACTTTATAAGGTGGTAGTTAATTTTGTTCCAAGGATAGGGTAGGCTATCTATTCTCACTCCATTTATGTCTTCCATTGCCTCCTCTCCTTCTAAAAAGAATTTCTTCTTTGTAGTTTGGCTATTTCCCTTATCCTCCTTTCTCCAAGGCACACCTAAGGGAAGTGTGGTAATTATGCCTATGATTTCAAGGGTGAGCTCTATGGAGAGGCCTTTCACCACAATAATGTCATGGGTCCTAGTTAGTGGAATGTAGGAGAGAGAAAAATATTTGGCTACTTCATCATCATACCTCCTCAATTTCTCAAAGAAACCCATCCAATTGTGTCTTGTGAATATCTCTAGCACGGGAGGGAGCTAACTAATCCTCACTGTGTTGATGGGTTTCCTCTTATTAAATCCCCCTATCATTTTCTCTAATGGATGGAGGGGTGTATATATCTGATACAAAATTTAATGAATAAGGAATTTTAAATGAAAATTTTGTGTATACAATTCCCTTATGTTGCAATCATTTCCAACAAACTAGAAGTTTTATTTTTTTTTCATT
>APFE030143697.1:53427-81561 GCA_000404065.3 Pinus taeda | reverse complement strand
AAATGCAGAAGGGAAGGTGGAGAAATACAAAGCTCGGTTGGTAGCAAAAGGTTATTCCCAGGTGCCGGGAATTGATTTTGGTGATATTTTTTCTCCTATTGTCAAGGTAACTTCTATTAGATTACTTTTATCTGTTGCTGCTGCTTTTGATTTTGAGGTAGAACAGATGGATGTGAAGACAACATTTCTTCACGGGGATTTGGAAGAGGAAATCTACATGAAGCAACCTGAAGGCTTTGTGGTGAAGGGTAAGAAAGAACTAGTATGCAAGTTAAAGAAGTCTCTATATGGGTTAAAACAGTCACCAAGGATGTGGTAATAGAAATTTGATACATTTATACAGGGACTTGGCTTCACCAGAAGCAAAGAAGATCATTGTGTGTATTTTAAATTAATTGGTGACCGTGTTATTTATCTGGTCTTGTATGTGGATGATATGTTGTTGGTTGGAAATGACAAAGAAATTATCCAGGATTTGAAGACCCAATTGTCCTCCAAATTCGACATGAAAGATCTCGGTGCTGCAAACTATATTTTGGGCATGGAAATTAAAAGAGATCGGGCAAAGAGGAAGCTCTGGTTAAACCAGAGGAAGTATGTCGAGACAATATTGCAGAGGTTTAATATGCAGGATAGTAAACCGGTGAAGGTTCCTATTCCTGTAGGTGGGAGGTTATCTGCTGAACAGTGTCCCAAGACACAAGAAGAGGAAGAGGACATGTCCCATGTTCCATATGCAAGTGCAGTCAGTAGCTTGATGTATGCCATGGTCTGTACTAGACCAGACATTGCACATGCAGTGGGAGTATTGAGCAGGTTTATGTCAAAACCAGGGAAGGAGCACTGGATAACAATGAAGCGGGTTTTCAGGTATTTGCGTGGCACTAGTGATTATGGTTTGTGCTACCAAGGAAGACCAGGATTGGACAGAGTGTTGGATATCTGTGGCTTTGTTGATGCAGACTGGTTTGGAGATCTGGATCAGAGAAGATCTACAAGTGGGTATGTGTTTAGCCTATTTGGAGGTGGAGTCAATTGGATGAGTAAGAAACAATTTGTAGTGGCACTATCAACTACAGAGGCAGAATACATGGTAGCCACTCATGCAAGCAAGGAAGCAGTTTGGTTGCAGAGATTATGTTCAAGTATGGGGTCAGTACAGGAAGCTATACGGATAGAATGTGACAGCCAAAGTGCAATTTTCTTGGCAAAGAACCTTGCATATCATTCAAAGACAAAGCACATTGATGTTCAATATCACTTTGTGAGGGATATGATAGAAGACAAAAAGGCGTTGTTGGTAAAGGTGGACACTTTGAAGAATACTGTAGATGCATTGACAAAATCTGTGAGCTCTGAGAAGTTCTCTTGGTGTATAGAGACAATGGGCATTTCAGGGCTAGGAAAATGACTAAGCTCTCTTATGGCCCCCTGTGGAAAGAAAACAACAAGTGGGAGAATGTTGGGTTGTGTTATATTCTTTCCACGTAGTTAACGGGGGGTTTGAAGGGCACCCGTAACCCCACTTTATGGGGTATGGGGCAGCGCCCCATAAAATTTTGGTTTTGGACCCTATGTCAGGTTGGGCGGAGCCACTTATGGTTTTGTGCATGATTTTCGCACATGTTTTTTGGACGCGATGGTTTTCGGTCTATGGTATTGGACGCGATGTTTTTCGGTCCATGGTATTGGATGCGATGGTTTTCGGTCCATGGTATTGGATGCTTCAACATGTATAAATATATATTGTAGCATTGAAAGGAACATAATGAAAAATCAAGCTGGTAGTCCCAGTTTTGGGATCCAGGGGAAAATCTCTGTGTATATGTGTTTTATGTGTTATGCTCTCGCATTGTTTATTTTTTGTGTTTTAGAATTCGTATGCAGGTAATTTCTGTACGGGGTTAAAACCTACAAAATTTTGAGATTAAAACACATGATATTGTCAACACATGTCGAAAATAAATATGGACATAACCAGACCAACAACGTACATAAAAATACACAGATTTTGGTCAACTTAGACCCAGGAAAAACCCCTTCAATCTTCTCTGGGGAAAACCTGTTAGAGAGCTCTTCAAATTTATTTATCTTTCACGTTTATGAAAAATACATTTGCAAACAAAACAAAACAACAAAATACAACTTATCTCTTCAGCCCAAAACTCCTTGAAAACTATGCTCACTTTGCCTCGATTTTCGTGCCCACTTGAAGTTGAAAATATGTACTGTATGTATACGACTGTATAGATTTCCGTACCGTTGTATGGATTGTACATATTTTTTTTTTCCAATTTTTTTTCAAAAACTTCTTTCGAATGGCATGCATCTCACAACATTCAATGTTGTTTGTACTGTATCTTCTATTGTCTTCTAAACCTTGATTTCCATGCCCAGCTTTGCCTAGAAATCACTCCTTTAGCTTGCTGCAACAAATTTCTCATTCAGAACTTTTCTCCAGCGCTCAGCCTCCTTTCTCCAATTTGCTCATGAAGAATGAATGCAATATCTCTTTTATTTTCTCCCTTTTGTTTCTCTAAATGACTTTTGGGCAACCCTAATATCTAATGGCTCAAATTAATTTAGATCAAGGGATGAGAATAAATATGCATTTAATTCTCACTTTTTATTTTTTAACTCACCCATTAAATAAAGTACCCACGTTGTACTTTATGTCTAAAGTCACTTTTCACTTTATAATTTAACATTGACTTTACCACTTCTAAAGTCACTTTCACTTTATAAAGTCACACTTAGGAAAAGAATTATTTTGGACACTTTTCCCTAGGTAGAGACTAACCCATGGGAAACCACTTGTCCAAGGTACATTAAAAATCAACATTGATGTCTATGTTGGATTATGAAAGACTATCTCCTGAAGCCATAAAGGACTTTGGTTGGGTCATAAAGGACTTTGACTAGGGAGATGGATACATTCACTTGAGAAGTTAGAAGGACTTGGCTAGGTCATAAAGGACTTTGAATAGTCGCGAATGGCCCAAGGAAAATTATATTATTAGGTATATCTTCTCCAATGAAGCCAAAAGGAATTGGATGCTAAAAGGATTTGGCTAGGTCATAAAGGACTTTGACTAGAGGAGATAGATGTAATTCACCTGAGAAGCCATAAAGGACTTTGGCTAAGGGTGAATGTTCCAAGGGTATATTATCTCTTGGGAAGCTAGAAGGACCTAGATGGCTCATAAAGGACTTTGATAATAGGATATTGATACATTTACCTAAGGATCCATAAGGTACTCTGGATTGAGCTAAATAGCGTTGGGTACTCACATTACCGACTCCAGGATGGAGTGATATGTAAACGTGCATATGAGGAGTTACATTTCCCACTCCAAGATGGAGTTACTTATTGACATGCATCAACTTAGAAAGCTCATGAACTTTTATTTATTTATTTATTTATTTTTATCTAAGGGGAAATATATTGTGGCCAAGGAGAATACCTCCCTCGCTTAGAGGGAGTGTTGATTTTTGTAGTATCGAGAAGTAATCTCCCCTTTCTAAGGAAATCTCCAAGTTGGCCTAAGAGAAGTTAAATACATATTATTTTATTGAGGGCATCATGTAGGCTCAAAATGGTCAAGTAGGCCTAGTCATGAAGAGACATGTCCCTTGGGGGATTTTCCCCATTTGACTACTATATATTGATGATGCAACATCTCATTTTATACCAAGTAAGTAAGCTTCTTCTTCAAATTTTTTGAGACCTCTTGGACTACCAAACAAAGAGCAAGAAGGAATATTTTTTGTGGAAGAGGGAAGAAAGGAAATGAGAATGAATAGGGCCAATTTAAGGTTGTAGGGTCCGAGGCCGCAACCCTAATTTATGACAAAATTGACCAGGGTTGACTAGTATGAATTTGAAAAGGTTTGACTAGTATTTGTTGGTGGATTTTGGCATTTATTTCTAGACAATTTGGAATTGTAAACCTTATTGAGGAATAATTTCTCCTATAAGAAAAGTTGTTGGGTATTCTCCTAATTTTGGGTTTCCTAGGGTAAATTTGTTGTCTCTATTATGCATGGATGTATCTTTATGATCTTACTATTTCCACTACATTACTATTGATATTTTATGTGTATAATTGCTTAATGATATTAGTCACATAAAGATAAAATTGTTAAAGATAATTATGTAGCAATTATCATATCAAAAAATTGGTTTCTACTATTCATCTTGTAGAAAATTCAACATTGTCGGTGGGGAAGCCATGCCCAACCAACATAACAAATTCCATACCTAAAGAATATTGATACTAGGAGGAAACCATAGACACACCATAGACTTACTACATTGAGAGAAAAGTAAAGAACCTATAAAGGCCTCACAATTGACCGATGCATAGTTATTGATCTAGAGTAACCAAACATGGAGAATTACCTTGGAATGTAGCTTGGGGAGGAGATGGGTGATGAGCTGCGAAGTCACTTCAACAAGGGTTAGCTACAAAATACCACAATCAAGCCTTCGTGATATGAAATCATGGAGAAACTTCCTTAGCCTAGAAGCCTTGCAAATGTTAAATTCCTTCTCAAATCAAGCTGGACTTGAGGCTTTTAAAATAAGAAGAATGCGACTAGTTGGAAACTTAATTATTCTGGGGGTCCTAACTTTCCTCTCAAAACCAAGAAAAACCAGCTAAATACTACCAATACCTCACACAATTGTTTTCTATAATATTGAGGAACATGCTTGTAGGACTTCCTATGGATCACCCTTGCTACGTTCTCAAAACCCATGCACTTTGTTGTTTCATGCATCCTGGAGGAATGATATAAAGGTCACTTAAAGACCAAGGCATTTTAAGGATAATAACTCCGCATGTATGGGGTAGGGGGGGGGGGTGGGCATGCCACACCGATCCTCCTTAATAATCGTGGGAGTCAGTGGGATGTGGGCACCACCCTAGAGTTCTCCTTCACATAAATCATCCACTCGCATTAGGGTTCTATCCTCCAATGTTTTTAAATATCATTTTGAATAATATTTTTTTCCAACATTTTGGAACCTTAAATATATTTTATTTTAGAAAAAAATATTTAAATTTATTATATATATATTTTTATTCTTTAATTATTTATACTATTTTTTCATTTGAAATTAATGAATGTTAACCATTAATGCATTTTGAACCCACAATCAATTTGTTTGGTGTAATTTTCACTATTAATGTCACCTTGTGATAATTAATAAATATATATAAATAATTTTACTATCTTCCCCTGATATATTTTCTTCCTCATTCTCTATTATAATAGGATAAACAATGGGGGTCACTACCCTTCCTGATTGTAATTGAATCCCATTACATTCCATGGGTGAGATAGAATAGGTAGGGAGAATTGGAGTTTCAACCTGCTGCACTACCTTATTTTTAGGGGCAGGGTTGGGTTGTATAGGTAGCTGAGGAAGCAATGAAGGACTTATCGGGGGTACATTAGAAGGAACCTGTAACTACTATTGTTACATCGATTTTTGTACATGCATCTAGTTAAGGCGAACAAGCCATCACCATGGTTGAGGCCATGAAGGGACATGCCATTGTGGTTAGGGTGCTGGGTATTAAACCAAAAGATGGTTGAGAGGTTGTCATGGAGTTGCTGAATATTGCAATTGGTAGGGTGTTTGTTGGGAATTATACATACCAGACCAATAAATGAAAGGAAAGAAGGGTTCTTGCATCATACTTAATGGCCTAGGTTGCCAATGATTTTTAATGCTAATAAAATATGTTGCTTCAACATCCTCACCTACTTCCTTGTAAATTTCCTTGAGTCTAGGTAATGAGGGGCACTATTTTTTGGAGTTGTCCCTCTCACATATGGTACGACTATTGAGTGGGAATTCCCTCAAAGGGTGTTTCTTCCTACACCGGGAGAAAAAAATGGCCAATGATTTCTCTACATCCATCTATTTTTGCTTGTATTCAACACATCAAACTGAGAGGACATCGAGCTCATAATACCATTTTTAAATCTATCCACCAGGTTCCCAATATATGCTCATGTTTCTCCACTATTAGTTGACTTTAGAATCCTGGTAGAGGCATAATGTGTCAAGGTCTGATTTCTTGTTGATCCTCTAGAACTTCTTCGACAAAGTTGAACAATCTCATAATAAAGTTCCTTGGATATATCCCCTTTCCCTAGAAGGTTTAGCATGTCAAGGCAGTCATCCCTCATTCCTTTAATTAAGATTGCATTTTGTATTCCCTTATCCAAATTGTTATGCTGAGATCTTTGTAAGTTATATTAAATACGTTCAACATATTCTTCCAAATTTTCATCTAGTGTCTTGGTGATTTTCAATAGTTCATCCTTCTGATCTCTAGAATGACAATCATCCTTATACTTTTCTAAAAAGTTCCGGTTCACCCCATTCCAGGAGTTAATGAATGACCCACAGAGTCCCATAAACCATCTCAGTGTTGCTTCCTTTAATGTGGTTGGGAATAATTTTAGCTTTTGTTCATCAACAGTGTATTCATAACTTCTACATAGGACATAAAATTTGAAAAGAAATGTGTCTAGATCCTTTGTAATCATGCCTTGAAAAGTAGGGAGTGTAGATAAAGGAATGTTATTCATTGGGTCTTGTCCTTAAAGCTTCCCAATGCCATTTGATTTTGTTGTGGGTTATGTACAACTCTTACAAGTGGCTTCCTTGGTGAGAGAAATTGCTATCTTTTTGGTGATGGAGATTTCTCATACTGTTCAAGTTGTTAAGGTTTCTCAGATGGTTTAGGTGGCACTAATGAATTTTCAATACCCTTTGTAACAACAAGCTATTTCATTGCATTTCCAAAGTCCAAGGTATACTAATCAAGTAATCATTCTTCAGGGTTCAATTCCCAATCATGTTCATATGTATCCCCATATCCTTCTTTCAAATTTTGATTCCTACCCTTTTCTAATAAAAAGGGGATGGGAACTTTGGGATTGGTTTATGAAATTGAAGGTTCAAAAAACTGTCTCCTTAATATGTTCACCCAACATAGATGTCTTAGGAGAACGCGATATTACTCATCCCTCGATTATGGCTCTCCAAGTTGAATCAATCTCTTTAGCAATAAATTTCAAGCGACCACAACACAAATTTCTAGGAAATCACCGTATTATATGCACAACTTATGTATCTTGGTTTGGTAATTTGTATGGCATGGAGGTTGGATAACAATGCTATGTTCTTCACCCTCATTAATGTCATCTATACAATTTATTACATCATTCTCCAGCGGCATAACAACAATAACAATCCATTCAATTATAATGACCATCTATCAAATGAGCAACAATAATAACTTTTTAAAATATTCTCAGAAGATATTTTCTTCGACTTCTTCATCGAATTCCTCATTTTAATGAATGCAGTTGGTGGAAGTCTCTCAGTAGTAGGGAACAACACACATTTTTATCGATCATTTCAATAGAAGCAATTTATCCTCTATTCCACTTCCAAATAACATCCACGAGCATTCTCTACAGAAAAAATATTCTCTTTTTACATGTTTATATTTCAACATTAAAAATCTTCAATCTGAACATAGAAGCATCGACAAACTTTTACGAACAACAAAACATATTTTGTTTTATCTCTGGAAAAATTTGGGATTGCAACTTTACCGTTTAATCTCATCCTCTTCGCTTTTGCCTCTCCAGAAAATATTATTATAGTCCCAGAATCATGTACCAATGACAATAGAACCAAGATGTTGTGAGCCTATCCTTAGAATAGTCAAACAAACTACATCATTGAAGCATAGGAAGAACATATACCATAATACACAAAGAGAAACAAATTTGAGAAGGAATTCCAATCCAAATATTTATTAGGCTTAATGTGTATTTATACATAGATGATATAGTTGGATCCGTTGTACCCGCTCACAACCAACATTCATTTACTTTTGCCTTAGACATTTACCTAGGTTTACTTTCATTTACATATTCATAGTATATGATGATAACATAGGTCTAATTACAACAAAAGGATAAGAAAATTGATGGAAAAGGATACCAATTCCACATCCCAACACACCTATGTGTTAAATTTTGTAGCATCAAGAGGTATTCTCCCCTTGCTAAGGAAATATTCAAGAACCTAAGAGGAATTAAATAAAAATTATTTTATTGGGGCATCGTGTAGGCTCAAAATGGTCAAGTCAAGCTAGCCATGAAGCGACATGTCCCTTGGGGATTTTTCCCCATTCGACTACTATATTGATGATGCAACATCTCATTTTTAAACACCAAGCAAGCTTCTTTAATTTTTCTGAGATCTCTTGGGCAACCAAACGAAGAGGAAGAAGGAATATTTTTTATGGAAGAGGGTAGCAAGGAGCTAAGCATGTAGAAGGCCAGTTAAGACTATAGCTAGCTACAACTTGTAGGGGATGCATGGCTTGATTTCTGACAAAGTTGACCAAGGTTAACTATTATGAATTTTACCAAGTTTGATTAGTATTTGGTCTTGGATTTTGGCATTGATTTCTAGAAATTTTGGAAATGTAAACCTTGTTGAACAATAATTTATCCTATAAGAAAATTTGTTGGGGTTTTTCCCAAGTTTTGGTTTCTTAGGGTAGATTTGTTGTATCTATTATGCATGGTTGTCCCTTTATGATCTTAATTTTTTTGCTACATTACTGTTGATATTTTTGTGTATATTTCCTCAATGATATCAGTGGCATAAAGATAAAATTGTTAAATATCATTAGGTAGTAATGGTCAGATCATAAAATTAGTTTCTACCATTCATCTTGTAGAAAATATAACATGGGATCAGAGCTTGTTAAAGAGCATCCATTGAAGAGACAAGTGTGATGGAATTCACTTTGTGAAGTATATCCCAAGAAGGAGTGCCCTAAAACTAGTGGAAAGGTTGATATAGCAGGTTGAGTGGGACAACTAGATAAAGGGCTAAAGGAAGGGACGAGCAGGGAAGTCTGTCAGGAAATAAAAGGAGTTGGCAACAAGGTGAAAAGGAATCTATAGCATCAAAGGAATGACAGCTACAACAAGTAGTTTGAAAAGGGCCAAAAGGAGTTGAACTCTATAGAAAGAGTAGACCATGTGTTAGAAGAAGTCTGTAGCAATAAAAAAATTAGGATACAACAAGATACATCAAGGAAAAAGAAGACATAAAGGGATGCTTACAAAGGACAACAAATAATAAGGCCATGGAAATAGTTCTTGCTCAGAATGGCCTTGATTGGAATGTTCTCAGACCATAAATTTTTGTGATGGTTAGTGGATTCCTTTCTTTATATTTGAATTCACAATTTTCAAAACTTGGTAATGAATGTAGGTTGTCAATGGATAAGAGGAATGTTGATCAAGAATCACTCGAAAGTTCAACACTAATCGAGACAAGAATCTAAGGAGTCTTTATTAATGTATTCGTCTTGGAATCCTAGGGTTTATGGGATGAAACCCTAAAGAAATACTTGAAGTGTTGAATGTAATAGGAGTTTGTGTGATCCACACTTATCTCCTTAATAATTTGTGGAATGCAAGTGGGATATCCTAGGGTGGAGTTGGTATTGATGCTAGCTTGTTATTGAGTCCTCAGCGTGGCTTGATAACTCGATGAATTCAAAAGATGAAGAAACCCTAACTCTTACAATTCCTGCAAGAAAAATGAAAGGAAAGAAACATGCATTTAGCAATTGAAGTTGAAGACAAGCATGAGCATCCACCTTAGAGGAAGACAAAGGAATCTAAGTTAGATGACTGCGTAGATGGACTTAATTGATTTCTGTATCATGAGGAAGATGACAATTTCCTACAACTCTCAGAAGTCTAATTAAAAGATAAGTAATGAACATCTTTCTCCCGCAATTACTATTGTTATTTTTATTCCTTGGTCAACCACACGTCTTTGTATTTTTTTCTTGGTTATAAGTGCTTTTTCCATGGCCTCCTGAATGAGGTTTTCAAGTACATCATGAAGGCTACCAAGGCAATGATTTTGGTAGCAGATCACAACATTGGGAAGAACAAAGTGAAGTTTATGTCAAGAGGGTTCTCATAGTAAGAGGGAGTGGACTATAAATATATTTTTGCTCCAGTCTCTGATGGATAGGTTCTTGTATGGTCTAATAAATTGAACACAGAGTCAATAAGAGTGATTGGTGTTTGAGAAGGAGAAATTGTAGAGACATTCAGGACCATGATAGATGACTAGAAGAGCTTCTATTAGTGAGGGAGAAAAAAACCAGCCAGTATGGAAGGAACAACCTTCCAAGAGGATGTTCTGAGTTAAGATTATTAATATGAACAAAGATAGAAGGTATCTAGGAGTAGTATGAATCCTTTGAGGAGACTATGTCAGATAGTAGAAGGTCTTGCTTATGTGACAAAAGGAGAAACAATAGTAGAAGGGCTTACTTACATGATAGAGAGAGAAGCGATGGCCAAAGGAATTTCCTATGTGACAGAGGGAGTAATAGTGGTAGGAGGATTTAATTTTGTGGAAAGGAAAAAATCTAGGACTACCACAGAAGGATCTTCTTCAATGTCAGAGGGAGTTGGCCTTAGAGTTTGAGATAAAGGATTTTGGCCCGATAAACTATTTCTTGGGATTGGAGATTCATATTCATTGAATCTCATGATATACAAGTAGTTTATTTGAGCTATGATGTACTTGGTTAACACCAGGCCTGATATTTTCTTTGCAATGAACACCCTGAGCCAATATATGGTTGAACCAAGGAAAATACAGTGGGTTGCAACAAAGCATGTGTTGAGATATTTGTGCATGGTTTGAGATATGTATTAGGAGGTGAAATGAGGTTGTAGGGAAATACAAATTCATATTGTCAAGTAGGGAGTTAAAAGAACATAAAGAGCACATCTGGGTGGTACTTCAACTCAGGATAATCTATATCTTCGTTTAGTAGAAAATAAGATTTTATCACACTTATTACAACAAAGGAAGAGTATATTGCAACCTATGTCACAAGTTGTGAAGTAATGTGACTTCGAAAGATTCTTGTAGGACCCTTTGATCAAGTCACTTCATCTAATATATGGTGCCAAGAGGAGAAATGGAGCTCCAATACATATACATATATGAGCAGATTGTAGACGTCCTCACCAAGCCTCTGTTGAGAATGAAGTTTGTATACTTTAGAGACAAGCTTGGTGTGATACAAAATGTCTCCCTCATTGAGAGGGATGGTTAATTATGTAGGATTACAAAAGACCATATCCTGAAGCCATAAAGGAATTTGGTTGGGTCATAAAGGACTTTGACCAAGGGAGATGGATAAATTCATTTGAGAATCTAGAAGGACTTGGTTAGGTCATAAAGGACTTTTACTAGAGGTGAATGGCCTAAGGAAAATTATAGGATTGGGTAGATCTTATCCAAGGAAGCCAAAAGGACTTGGATGATATAAGGATTTGGCTAGGTCATAAGGGACTTTGACCGAAGGAGATAGATGTAATTCACTTTAGAAGCCATAAAGGACTTTGGTAAAAGGTGAATGGTCCAAGGGTAGATTCTCTCCTGGGAATCTAAAAGGAAGGCTCGATGGCTCATAAAGGACTTTGATAATAGGATATTGATACATTTACCTAACGATCCATAAAGGACTTTGGATTGAGGTAAATAACCCTAGGTACTCACATTACTAACTCGAGGATGGAATGATCTATAAACATGCATCTGAGGAGCTACATTTCCCACTCCACGATGAAGTTAATTATGGAAATGCATCAACTTAGCAAACTCATGAACTTTAATTATGGAGAATAAATTTTAGCTAAGGGGAAATATATTGTGTCCAAGGAGAATACCTCCCTTACTAAGAGGGAGTGTTGATTTTTGTAGCATCAAGAGGTATTCTCCCCTTGCTAAGGAAATATTCAATTTGGAATAAGAGAAATTAAATAAATATCATTTTATTGGGGCATCATGTAGGCTCAAAATGGTCAACTTGGTTAGCCATGAAGGGACATGTCCCTTGGGGACTTTTCCCCATTTGACTACTATATATTAATGAT
Organism: Pinus taeda; assembly: GCA_000404065.3. NCBI lineage: Eukaryota > Viridiplantae > Streptophyta > Pinopsida > Pinales > Pinaceae > Pinus > Pinus taeda. The sequence continues at coordinate 69,531 of APFE030143697.1, read as the reverse complement.
GTAACATCTCATTTTACACCAAGAAAGTAAGTTTCTTCTTTAATTTTTTTGAGACCTCTTGGACAACCAAACAAAGAGTAAGAAGGAATATTTTTTGTGGAAGAGGGAAGCAAGGATCCGATAATGAATAGGGTTGATTTAAGGCTGCAAGGCTGATTTATGAAAAAATTGACCATGGTTTACTAGTATGTGTTTGAAAAGGTTTGACTAGCATTTGGTCTTGGATTTTAGCATTTATTTCTAGACAATTCGGAATTGTAAACCTTACTGAGGAATAACTTCTAATATACAAAAATTTGCTAGGTATTCTCCCAATTTCGGGTTTCCTAGGGTAAATTTGTTGTCTCTATTATGCATGGATTTCTCTTTATGATATTACTGTTTTCATTGCATTACTATTGAGATTTTTTGTGTATAATTTCTCAATGATATTAGTGGCGTAAAGATAATTTTTTTAAAGATCATTAGGTAGTAATTATCAGATCAAAAAATTAATTTATACTATTCATCTTGTAGAAAATTCAACATTTTCATGGGGGTGGGGGGACAAAGCTGCACCCAACCAACAGAACAAATCCCACACCTAAAGAAGATTGAGACTAGGAGGAAAACATAGACACACCATATACTTACTACAAGAGAAGAGTAGAGAACCTAGAAAGGCCTCACAATTGATCGATGCACAATTATTGATCTAGAGTAACCAAACGTGGTGAATTACCTTGGAATGTAGCTTGGGGAGGAGACAGGTGAGAGCCGCGAAGTCACTTCAGTGAGGGTTAGCTACAAAATACCACAACAGAGCCCTGGTGATATGAAATCATGGAGAAACTTCCTCAACCTAGAAGCTTTGTGAATGCTAACTTCCTTCTGAAAGTAAGTTGGACTCAAGGCTTTCAAAATAGGAAGAGTGTGACTAGTTGGAAACTTAATTGCTCTGAGGCTCCTAACTTTCCTCTCACAGCGAGAAAAACTAGTTGAATACTACCAATACCTCACACAATTTTTGTCTATAAGATTGAGGAACATGCCTATAGGGCTTCCTATGGAGCACCCTTTCTACCTTCTCAAAACCCATGCACTTTGTTGTTTCATGCAACGTGGAGCAATTATATAGGGATGACTTAAAAACCAAGGCATTTTAAGGATAATAACTCTACATGTATGATGTAGGTGGCGGGGGGTGTGGCATGTGGCCCCCCGAAACACCCCCACCACCCCCCCCGCTTCCCTTAATAAATCATCGGGAGTCAGGTAGGGTGGTGGGCACCACCCCCGATTCCCCTTCACATAAATATCCACCCCCATCGAGGTTCTCCTCCTATATTTCTAATATCATTTTGAATACTATTTTTTTCCTCCATAATTATTTAAAATATATATTTTATATATATATAATATATATATTATATATATATTATATATATATATATATATTACTATATATATCTTATCTTTTAATTTTATATTTAAATTTTCATTTGAAAATTAATGAATGTTAGCCATTATGCATTTTGAACCCATAATCACATTTGTTTGTGTGTAATTTTCCCTATTAATGTCACCTTATGATAATTAATAAATATATAAAATAGTTTTACTATCTACTTTTTATTATTTTGTTATATTATATTTATTTATTGATTATAATATGAATTATTTTCCATTGTCGTAGTCTTTGCGTTCTATGTTTTGGAGTTTTTTTGGCACATTTTCTGGTTAAATTGACTCAAAATCCAATTGGGATTTGTGGGAATAATAAGTTTGAGTTGTGAACTATCTGCAATCCAAGTGCCCCTAAGGTTTTGTAGAGCTTTGAATCCATTTAAGCATTCAAAAATACATTTTAAACAACAAAAACAAAGAATCTAATAAAAAATTATTTTTCTAGATCCTCGCTCGAAAATCCATAAATTAGAATAGTTAAACAATGCCTTTTCTTTTGTATTTTAATATTTATATTATTTCAAATCCCTTTAAATTGATTAATATTAAAAATAACTAATTTAAAATGATGTTCTTTTTCCTCATTAATAATAAAGAATCCAAAAATAATGTAATTCTTTTTATTAAATGTTCAAGTATAATCCCTAGATGAGGTGACTCGAGAATCATTAGAGGTGAGGGGAGCAAGGTTGTTTTCATCTAATGTTATGACTGAGGGATGCATGTCCACCACTACTCATAATCTAATGGTTATGTGTTTTGTGATGGAGGTATTAATTACCCTAAGATTTATGGTCATTTAAACTATGCAATTAGTTTGGGCGTATGTTTGTATTTGTAGTCGTTTAGACAATGGTCTTGGGAAGGTTCTCATCGTGTTTTGACTCTTGTTAATGATGGAATTCTACCTCTCCTTAGTCCAAATTTCCTTTATTTTTGCCTCCCGACAATCCCTGTCTTCAAATTTCTTTGAGCTCGACAATGGAACCTTCTTTTTAGTTTGTGTATTGTTTTCTATCTTGAACATGTTTTTCTTGTAAGATATTCAAGCTATGAGTTGAAACCTATAGATCTGTGGCCATTATTCTAGTCTGGTTTCTTTGGTCCATGGACTCCCTTGAAGCCATTTTCATTAGAGAAATTTTGAGGTAAAAAATGGGCCCCAAAACAAAATGTACAACATAAATAAACTTTATAAGAACCAATAGGTTTCAATATGATGATGTCAACCATGGGGGATGATTCACCATTTTTGGAGTAAAAAGGTGAAATGATAAAAAACTAAACAAAAAAAAACTATTATTTCAACTTATCTCCCTACGTTTTTAGTCAAATTTCGAGCATGAGCACTTGTTGGATAGAAAATTTAATTTTTCATCCAAGGAGTACCCATGTTGCATAAATTCGATGGGCCCCTTACTACACAAAAAATGTGAAATACATGAAAAAATGTTGTTGCAATCACATTTTTTCATGTATTTCACATTTTTCATGTAGTAGGGTCCATCGAAAGTATGAAACATGGGTACTCCTTGGATGGAAAATTAAATTCCGTATCCAATAAGTGCTCTTGCTTGAAATTTAAATAAAATTGCAGGGAGATAAGTTGAAAATACAAGTTGAAAAAATAGTTTTTTCTTTTTTCCCTCCAAATTTGATGAGTTAATCTAATATTATTTTACTATTTCCACTATTATTTTATAATATTCCTTAGGAGGCCTATTTATACCTCAAAATTGATCTAATGTGCATTTTTCTTGTGGTTCGATGCTTATCATGATGAGATAGAGTGCCAAATTTAGGTGTGGCAATGATGGACGAGGCTCCCATGGAGGCTCGTGAGCTTATGCGTGAGCACAATCCTTGGCATGACTCTTCCATTTTCAAACACCACTGAAGGTGTAGTAAGAGTTGAGGGAGGCAGAGGAGGAAATAACGAATTAATGTAATTGTTTATCAAACTCTGAGGTTTTTGTAGTGGTGGTGGTGGATTGGGTTTCAACTATGGGTCATTCATGTGGGATCCAGAATCAACATTTATATAAATTTGATCTTTATTCGCATCTAAAATCACTATTGGGGAAAGTTTGTTGGAAATAAATGATACAAAAGATGAAAGGTTGTTGATGTTATATGAGCTCTAGGAATATTTCAAGGACATTAACATTAGGCTAGTGAGGATTGAGGAAAGTTTAGCTCTTGTGAAGGATGCAAGATTTGAGAGTCTAGCAAAGCCAATGCCAATTGAGGTTGATGCAATTTGACCTATTCCTAGTTTTCTTCTTGTTTAGATACTCCTTGTTATTTTTTCTCTTTATTTTCTATGAACTTGTTAAGGCTGTTAAATTTTGTTTTAGACACTCTTGGAATTTCTTGTAACATATTTCGACCCTAAGAAATGTTTATTATAACTTTGCAGTTTAACTCACTTTGGATAGAGGATCTTCTATTTTTTTGATGGTTTGGTTTCCCTAGTGGCATACCAAAGGCCAACAGAGATCCAAAATCAATGTTTTTAGCTTACATGCACACACACACACAAAAGGTTAAAGAGAAATTTAGAAAACCACATAAAATATACATTACATTTCATGAGAAGAATAAAAATTCCATTGGGGGAGATAAAAAGTTGAAATTGAAAATACTAATTTAATTGAAGAGCTAATTAAAAAGTAGAAATAAATTGTTGGAAATCGAGTTAATATTGAGAGGGGGCAGGGGTGAATCAATATTAAGGATAATTTTAACAATTATTACCATATTTAAACATGTAACCATTCAATAACATATCATGTAAACATATCGTAAGATACACAACTTGAACATGAACATCATACGCATATGACATAGGGATTTTTTAGGTGGAAACCCATAAAGGGAGAAAACCACCATTCTTGTTTTATTATGATGTAAACCTTAAGCTGCCACTTCTGATTACATTAGGTTTTTGTGAGGACCCACTCATGAGAGGCCCAAACCCCAAATTTATTTTGCTAGGACCAACTTGTAGGAATTACTAACTTCCTAATTTGTTTTGCTAGCACTAACTAGTAGAAATCAACAACTCCCTGATTTTTTTTGTTGCATCCAACTAACAAGAAGTACCAACTCCCTGATTTGTTTTGTGGGTACCAACTCCCTTATTTGTAAGCATCCACTTGCAGGAGGCACCAACCCCCAACTTGTTTCTCAGGAACCCATTTAAAGGAAGCATCAACTCCCTATTTTGTAGGCACTAAATTGCAGAACCTTACAGACCTGTATTTCATTCATTTTTGGGCTAAGGTCCATGGTTTCTCTGTTCGTTTTAAACTTTTTTTCTCTCTTTTTGCTTCAAATCTCACTTAGCCTGATATCACATAATATAGCTTAGCATCCCCATTCTTTAGGCTCGCTCAACCCTCACAAATTCTTAGAGTATCTTAAGATATGCAACACACACACCTTGCATTCCTGGCCTCTATTCTCAACAAATACATTAACAGTCTTGGGCCATTCACCGTTTTAGCTTCTTCAATTGTTGGCCATTGAGTCCCCAAAAAATCACATGCAACACAACAACATTTTCTTCAATTAATTATCCATGGCTCGAAGAGGAACTTAATTTACATTCACATAGCTCAAAGATGCACTTCATTAATTCTTTCACTAATTGATGAGTGACTTCATTACTTCTTACACAACTTAAGGGGGTAATTGTCAATGAATGTAGTTGAATTTCATTCACTTCATTATATTCAATAGTAAAATTCTCTCATTAATATCTCAGAGCTCATTTTGGAACTATGTCTCGACCTTTGATTCTCAACTGAGATCACTAACCATTTCCATAAATCATGCAACCATTTATAGCTCGCACACACCAAGTACCATGGGCAATAGAATTGCATTTTTATTCATGGTAAATTCACATTATTGTCAACATCAAGGAGACTGAGTTCGTGCAACCATAACAATTCATTTAATTTTATTTTGGTGCTCGAAATGCTAAATTTATATAACATAGTGCCTTGACCTTCAAACTTCTTTCACATGAGACTGCGTCCTTAGAATCGAGCTCTAACCATTAGAAGGTAGCGAAGCTCCTTGGGTGTATATGTCCCTGAGTCATGACCGACGACTTAAGGGCAGAGGGAACTTAGCTTCACAGCAGTTTACTTCGTTGCTTCCTTATCCTTCAAATTTTAACATATGAAATTGTGGTATGGAACCATAACTTAAATATGAAGTGCTTAAACCATAAAAACTCATTAACGTTGAAAAGTGTTTACAAACCGACTGTTAGTGTGAATCTTGAAGTTATGCTACATCACCTTTCATGTCATCTACTGACATAATGCTCACATCATGATGATGTCATCATGTCATGTGGCATCCTCTAAGTGGTTCCATGTGTCACTCATATACTTGGCCACCCAAAAGAGCTATTTCCAGCTACCACATGTCACCCCACTAGTGTGCATATCATCTCTTGGTTGCCACCTATCTACCACTTGTTTCCTCATCATTAGACCACATTTTATCTTCACCTCATCACTGGTAGCTGTCTGCCACATGTCACTTTCCTATTGGTTCACATTGTTTGCTACGTTATAGCCAATTGACATCCACTTGTCACCTATACGGAGGAGGTCTTGTGTACTATTTTTTTATTAATGATTTCCTTTGTAAGTTGAAAAGTCTCAGTGAGGCTAAATTCACTTTATATGCCATGCTAGGAATATTTTTGTCTCCTAAAGTTTGTCCTATGTTGTTCCCTTCATTAGTTCCTACAATCTACAAACCTCACACTACACCTCTGTGACGTGCTAAGGAATTGGCCAATAAGTGACAGACCAACTTACATCTCCCAAAGACCGTCAACCACAACAAACTCCTAAATAACACTTCCATAAACGTTTTTACTAACCTTCCATGCCATGATGACAAGTCATGCCAACTATCATACCAAATCATCACTCTACCATGTGTCACCCTGCGAGTGGTGCCACATGTTACCCGACAAAGGGCCACTTGGGCACCCAAAAAATCCTAATATGTATGCCATGTGTCCTTGCCACATCACACCACGTCACCCTCACTTTGAATTTTCAAGCTAGCTATCTGCCACATCATCTGAGTCCTCCAATCAAGTATTTCCATGTGTCTTTGCCACCTCCTCATCTATACAAGCAAAGGGTCCGAGGTCTTGTGGTTTTTTGGAAAAATCCTTTGTTAATTTAAAATGGGCCTAAGGTTGAATTTGCGTCACTTGCTGTGTACCATAGATTTCATCACCACAGAGTCTATTAGTTGAAGGACCATGGGACCACCAACTTCATTAGACTTCTTCGATAAAACCTTTGTGTTGTGTTGTGAAATCACATGTTAACTAACAAAAATGTTTTCCATCCCACACCTTTTGTTTCTTGGAGGAAACATTCCCTAGGAACCTTTCCAAACTTCAAAATTGAAAAACTCTTGACCCTTCAAGATTTTTTCAAGGTGCCATATACTTTTGAAAAGGTCTTTGAGAGGACTATCTGAATGCATAGTTTGCAAGAGCACTTGCGCTGATCCATTGTAACCAAAATGCCTTCAAACATAGGCCACTAGATCCTTCAACCAACAATCTATAACCACCACAAAACTCTACAAACACCAAAGACACATCAATAGTGATTACTTGCATCAATGACAACCATGACAATATCCAACAAGCTCCCTCTTGACTGACATTGTTTGTCTTCAATGGCTACTCCTTTAACATCAATAACAACACATTATTCAACAAAAATAATTAATATATATATATATATATATATATATATATATAAATATATAAATATAAATATAAATTTACACTTTTTAAGATATTTAAAATAGTTTAACTATTTTTTTATTTTATTTTAAAACTTTTTAAAAATAAATTAAAAAAAAAATTTAACATAAAATTCTAAAACTCTCCGTTCAAAATTTTCATGACACATGGTTGCAATGAATGATTGTATTTAGAAAATATTTGTTTTCGTCATTAATCAAAGGGGACTACCTCTTTTTTGTTCCTTTGTCCCTTTTGTAAATTTGTGAACATAAGAAGGATGATTAAAGTATATTTTAAACTTTATTTTGATGTAATCACATTTTTATATATATATAATATATATATATATATATATATATATATATATATATATAATTTGTTATTATTATTAATAAAATTATTATTATTATTTTTTTAAATTTAATAGAATTTTTCTTTTTCCACAAATTAAAGATTATTTTTGGTTGGTTTAATTCATAGAATATTTGAACCTTGATTCTTACGATTTATATATTACTTCATAACACATCAATCACCAATTGGCTTACTTAATAAAAAAGCAATAAATATGATCTTAATTTATAAAGATATTAATATTTAAAATTTAATTATTTTTTTAATTGGTTAGTGAAATATAACAATGCTTTAAATATTCCTTGCTCAGGGTGGAAAGTGAGGTGAATCAAGAGGTAGCGGGTGAGCCTACCACCCCATTACCGAGCAAGACATCTATGAAGGGGGTGGTGTGGCCAACCCCCTGCATGTACAAACATGCGAGTGATTTTAATGCATTTAAACATGACATGTGGTATCTTGTTCTCGTGCTTTAGTTTATAGTCTAGGCCACCGTGTCTTATAAATTAGAAGTTTCCCATGGCCCCATCGTAGGTGGGATCTTTTTGGGGTCCCAATGGTGTCGAGGGACCAATCCATGCTAAACCCATAATCTATTCATAATTCTCAGTTCTGTCCCCTCATGAAACAAGTTCATTTGCACTGTATACCAAATTTATGGTGAACTCTTTTTATTTGGGTGAGGGCCCAATTTTATGGAGACGATTGATTTGTGACTTGCAAAAAACATGGATATATGGCTTACAGAGGCACATTGATGGTTTGGATGAGGAAATTCACAGGGAAGAAAATATTTCTTGGGCTCTTGGAATGTTGACGCTTTCAATTCCACCCTTTAGTACTCCAACTCCAACTTGTAGACACGCTTCCAGTTATGGGTAACTCTCGATTCCTTAGTCTATATTGTTGTTTCCTCCTATGTAGAATTAATTAGTTCATGTATCGTTAATATTATAATTGATACTAGGTTATGGTTACATGGCTGGCAGTTATTGACTCAATTCCCCGAAAGTGTTGAATTTCTTGGTGCTTTGCTCTTTAAATCCTGTGCCCTGTGTTGGCATCTGGGTTTTTGTTTGTGGCTTTGTCTTCCTTGACTTTACACAATCTCTATAGGCTGATATCTTCCTACTCTTGATACATTTTGTACGGATCTTGTGTATCTTTGTTATTCGGGCAAAAAGTTTCAAGAATGTATGAGAAGTTGTCGAGGAGGTGAAGGCCATGACCCCCAAGGTTGTAGTTGAGCCTAGCTGTAGACATGGGAAGTTGTTGATACTTTTCACTTTGTTTGTTCCCCCCAAAACCTACAATGAAATTTGTCATCTCAAATCTTGTGCTGCCATGGAACAACAAGTGTTTTTAGAATCATACATATTGGAGGAGGTTTCAAAATGGGTTCCTGACCCTAGTCATACCAGTGGAATAAGGAAACAATACCTCAATTCCATCTCTCTACGCTGGAAGATGAAGACCCTCTTGGGTATAGTCTTAAAAGACAAACAAGAAGAAAGATATGACACCTTTGTTGCATTGAATGATATTAAAGATGCTCAACGATATCAATTAGTTTGCTTGAAAAGAATGGAGGCTAAGATTGCTCATTTAGAGAGCCACTTCCAGTGTGATGTTGATATCCTAGTGCCTCTAGGGTCCAATGCCAAAGATCTCACACCTTTTGCTTCCTATGATTCGTGAACGTTTGTAATGTTGGACAACAACTTTTTGTTATTTAATATGGTACTAGATATACTTGTTTTAGTGAAGACATTTGTATTTTAGATAGCTTTTTTATTGTAGTAAACTATGATCAACTAGATAATATTTGTTTTATGAAATAATACACATCTTAATAAAAAATATTAAATATAAATTTAAAAGGAAAAATAAATTTAAATATTAAAAAAAAAAATCTAATATACATAATATAATATAATCATATTAAGATAGATAAAATGATCTAAATAAATTATAAAAGTGATTATACATAATGTAAATAATAAAATTATTACGAACATACATAATATAATATAAATTATTACGAGTAACCATAAAATATAATATAATAATATTAGAAGATCGAAAATGAATTAAATAAAATTATTTTAAACAAGTGAGTATACATAATGTAATTACAATAAATATTAGAAGATTTAATTCTTAAAAGATTGTTTTTTGAAAAAAAAAAAAGACATATGAAAGTAATTAGTGGAGGTGTATAGTTCTCTTTTCAAATTTTAAAAAAAAACAATTAATATTAAAATATTTTAGTCCGATTTAAATTTATTAGGATAGAAAATAATAAATATAATAACATATTAAATTATTATAATTTATTTTTAATTTATAAAAGTATTAATATTTAAAAAAATATTATTAATTTAAATTGGTTAATGGAATACAATAATGTTAATATTTAAAATATAATTATTAATCTAAATTGACTAATGGAAATAATAATATTGAATATTTAAAATATAACTATTTAATTGGTTAATGAATGTAATAATATTAAAATTTTAAAAATAAACTATTAATTAACTGGTTAACGGAATATAATAATGTTAATATTTAAAAAAGAATTATTATTTAATTGGTTAATGGAATATATAATAATGTTTAAATATAATTTTTGAAAGGAAAACTAAAATATTTTAAAAATAAAGGAAGCTAAATAAAATATAGTTGTTTTTAGTGTATTTTTTGGAAGCTTTTATTGTTTAATTTTTCTAAAATTTAGCTCGAATTTATTGAAATCACAAGTTTGATGAATAATTCCTGCACAATAAAAGTGTTTTAGGAGTTTTTCAAAGCGCGGAATCCATATATAGTAAAAAAAACTAATTTAAATAACACAAATCAAGATTTCACCAAACTCTAAAAATCGCATTAAAAACAACTCTAAATAAAATTGTTATAAATAAATATACACATTATTAAAGACAAAGCAACGCTGGAGTTAGATTAAATGCAATATGATGGAGTGTGTATCCTCCTCATGATTTGACCGAGCCTGCGCATGCTATTCCATTTGCAGATCATATGTTACTACTGACACCGAGCCGCCATCATGAACTTCCAAAAATATATATAGCACTTGTCTAGAATGAGACTTTTTGGACATATATATATATTTTCAATTCAACATCGACTATGGTGGAAAATCCAATTTTTCTTTGTGCTCGTGTACGTTTATGTAACCAAGAAGATAATGTTTAGTGATTGGCGCGTCATCGATCAATGGTGTTACACCTGATACAGCCCAACACATCTATTTGCTGAGATCTCTGAACTTTTCTGTGGTCATACAAGATCGATGCACCGTAAATACAACATAATTTGTGAAATCATATATTTTCCCATGAATGGACCAGTATGACCACTGCAGAAAAGTTGGATATTGGATTTAAATAATATTTTCACAAAGGTTCTTACTTTATTTTGAAGTATGTTCTGAGATTTCTTCGTACTGGTTATAAATGTTCCCAGGTCGTTAGTCATGATGATTTTATATGTGTTTATGAATTTTAACTTTTAATTTGATATTTTATAAATGAAGTGAGAAAATGAAATGATATTTTAATGTTCACGAAACTAAAAATAATTTATGAAATAAGAGAATACAAACAAATTCTAGAGAAGAGAATGTAAAGGGTAATTGAACATTCAAACCCTTGAAAAGCTAGAAAAATATGAAAGAAATTGGAAAGAAAGGGTACCACTTTTCCATGGCGTGATGCCATACTTTTCCATATATAGTATACTTATGGTATTGGATGATCTCCATCCCATACATTGACTTGAAAAGACTTATATGCCTAGATGGTGGGGGATTTCCACATGTGGGTCAATGCTATTCACTATAATTACCCTCAACCTTAGTGAACTCTTGGCGACATCTAGATGTGGGTTTCTACCCATTTCTCATTTATTGATCATTTTCCTGTGATTCTAAGAGTTCAAAGGATTCAATATTAGCACTCTCCTCACCACTAATAAGCCTCGAAGACATATTCTCTATAGAGGAGTTATAATAACTTTTGTTAATGGGAATTGGGTTTCGATTAGTTTATTGGTTTTTTCCTTAGGAGGGCCATGCATTGATGGTTCAATTTGTGAGTAGCAAGAGTCCACAAACCACTGTGATCTCATTTGCTTTGCAACTTGCACTGACTGTAAGTCCATCCAATGTTATAATGGAGAATGTATCCAATGTTATAATGGAGAATGCCTGCTTTGCAACTTGCACTGACTGTAAGTCCATCCAATGTTATGCACTGACTGTAAGTCCATCCAATGTTATAATGGAGAATGTCGATGCAATGTTGTAATGGAGAACGAAGATGTCGATGCAATGTTATAATGGAGAACGAAGAGACAACTTTACATCCAATGTTATAATGGAGAATGTCGATGCAATGTTGTAATGGAGAACGAAGATGTCGATGCAATGTTATAATGGAGAACGAAGAGACAACTTTACAGTTCCATGTCAACTAGTATTTCAGTTCCATGTCAACTAGTATTTACTTACCTAATCCACACCCCCTAACCAAAATAATAGAAAGGAAAAAAAAGGGTTAAACACTATATTTCCATGTCAACAAGTATTTACTTACCTAATCCACACCCCCCAACCAAAAAAATAGAAAGGAAAAATAAGAGGACAAAACACTATAATGGGGCTAAACTAACCCTTCTTTGAAAAATAAAATGAGTTTCAAAGTGATTTGAGTCACCTAAAGTGAGCTTGTTCTTTTTATCTCCTACCAAAATTGAAAGACATCTTATGTAAGAGACCAATGACATTTTATTTATATTTAACAATATGGGATTTTCTTGAATTTTAACACATTTCATTACAATTCTAGATATGAAGCTTATTGAATCATGAATGATTAATTTTGAGTTAGCTTATGATATTGAAATTTGTGTGTTACAGATGTGAGGACAAAATTTTATAAAATAAGATTATATCAATAAACCATACATCTAGGACAAAATCCAAGCGTCTTTAATTATCTCCATTGCCATACCAGGTAAGAACATTAACCATGAAATATACAATAAATTCTGTCCATAGCATAGAAAAACAAGGAGAAAAACCATGGATTATAGAATTTTGATTGTATTGAAGACAAAAAAGCATTGAATTAACAATTAAGTTTCATATATCCTTTACGAAATTTTTAGTAAGTTGTATGTATTCAAAAGCAAGATGATATAATCAAACTTATAGCGTGATACCCAAGAAATATAATAGGACTTTTCCCAAATAATATTTCCCTTCATTTTTAGAGAGTTGAAAGCATTATTGTATATGATGATTGACACATGTTAGTTGCCGCATTTAAACCTAACAAGGCATATTTCATTCTAAACTACCCAACATACAATAAATTACACAAAGCAAGCCAAAGTTCATAGATACTTTAAAATTTTCATTTTAGTAGGTTCCAAGTAGCTTTAATATAAATTTTGAATGCTCGATTAATTAAGTGAAAATATGCAAATCTCTAACCCAAGTGATGATTCGACTCAAGGTCATTCCAAACATGCTGATAAAAATGGGTTTAATATTCATGTAGGGTTCTCATAAGTGATTGCATGCAAATTTTGATGAGAAATATTTTCAATGTGACAAATTTTATTGTTAAGATGATAATAAGGCTTTTTTACAATTTTCATTTTGCTTTAAGTATATTTTTGAATATTGTTAGTTAATAAAAATTCATTACTAATAATATTTCAATTTCGATTTCAATTAAATTATGTATATGTTTTTTTTTTCTTAGTTTGATCCTTGAATGAAATTATTGTAGAGTTTCCTTAATTTGCTATGTTTTTTTTCTAAACTTTGAAATTAATATACATTTTCATTTTAATTTCTTGGTTTCATTAAAATACCGTGACTTTTTACATGGGTGATTTCTTGGTTCTTATTTAGAAGACCTTAACAAAACATTTATTCTTATCATGCTTCACTTGTCATCCTTGGTCACAAATTGGATTGCGATATTTTCTAAAATTGGTGTTATATATTTAACTTATGAGTTACAAATTGTTTTTTCAATTTTTGTAATTATTTTGCACAACCACTTATTCTACTCCCCTGCGTAAAATGTGTATTTCATATTTAAAGTCTTCTTTCATATAACTATTTTTTTTAATAAACTCGTGCAAATAGATTTTCATTAATAAAAGAAGATGTACATTGTGTTCACATATCTAGTCTTTGCAAAAGAAAAATACATGGGAGTCGAGGTATCCTCGTTACTACAATACAAATCATTAAAACAATGTTTGCTATCAAAGGACATAATCATCAAAAACTAAGTGACCATATCATTTCCCTTAACAACCAAGAGATAGTGGCTACACCCAATGAAAAACAACCACTTGTCTAGTGTCGAGACAACAATAAGAGATGCGGCCAACAAACATTCTTTTCAATTCTAGAACCATATTGAAGACATGTAGCTGAAATCCAAAACTCTAGCAAGAGGAATTTCCATTAACCAACAGGGAAACCTTACCACTATCACCCAAAACACAAGAAAGAGAAATTGCCAGTAACAAATAGTTGTGAACCAAAGTACTAGAGAGACAAATGCGGTTATGATCCAGTCTTTCAAGATACATTGGCCACAAAAGGATTGTGTTTGTAATTGTACCTATCATAAAGACCTTATCCAACATACCAAAATGTGCACTACTGTGTTCAGTTTCTAGAACCGAGCCACTAGAAACTTCTAACAGTAAAAGAAACAAAGAGAAAAACAAGTGTGAACCTGAAAAAAATCCCCAATTCAACCCACTAACTACATATATCCCTAAAGACGAGAATAATAAAAGCATCAATAATCTCCAAAACAACTTGACAAAAGAGGGCTAAAATTGCAAAACCATATTCTAGTCTTGATTAGAAGAGATAACAATAAATTCTAGAGTACTGTTAATAGGTGGATCAGTTGGATCTCTAGGAGGGCCAATAAAATCCCATGGGTTGAGTCTAACACCACATAAATATCCACATGACTCAAGCGAGAGTTAATATCATTAAGGCAATATCCAACATTCCTTAAAATGCGATTAATGTTCTCAAGTCCAGTAAAAAACATTGTAACTGTAAACTTGCTTGTCCATGAATACCAAGTATAACAAAGTGTCCATTTGTTGGTGCAATGGAAGAGAATGCAGAAAATGCAATCTTCTCTTCCAAAATTTTCCTGGGTTTGAAACCTATTTCAAACCATCTCCACCCACTTCCAAATCTGGAAAGTAAGGGTGATCCCTAAACTCTTTCGATTCCAATAACAGAAGTTCCCTACACACTTCAACATGGACTGAACCAAAGCAAGATGTAACTGAGTCCCAGGCAAACGATCGGTGACATTTGACACCCACATTACCATTTCCACCTCTTCTACTTGCCATTCTCTTACAAGGATGCATGGTAGAAAATTTAAGAGAACGTTGTTGACAACAAGAGTATCACGACCAACAAAACAAGAAAAATGACAAACCACTACTCCTTCAAAACCAAATTGAAACAAAACCAAGTTCTCCCCCAATTCCACACCAAGGGTCCGTATTCAAGGGAGACTTAAAATTCATTGCACTCCGATGGCGTAAAACACTGGTAGCCTCACCAACAATACACCACTCGCAAACTAAGAAGACCCAAACAACCCACAACACTGCTCCCAAATGTAAAGACCAATGACACTTAGACACAATGGTTCCAAACTTGAAGATACAATAGAGGTCCACATTTTAGTAAACAAAGACCCAATTCACCAGAGTAGGGGGCAATAAAATCTTACATAATGTAAAACTAAGCAGATCCCAAATTACACATCGAACCTCCACTAGGACATTGAGAAAAACCCTCGTATTAAAACCACACAGAAAAATGACCTGGATACCAACAACCACAAAATAAAACTGGACAAGGCTAATAAATACCTGTAAAATCGCTATCCAAAAAAGGTGAATTTGAATAGACAACCACCAATTCGAAGACAATCCCAAATTCTTTGACATGTAAATAAAAAATGAAAAACATTGACCCAACCCTCTCACAAACATGAAGAAAATCACTAATAAAAATACCTCTTCACCACCAGAACTGAAAACTTCAATAGTCACACCAAAGAAAATGACAAGCAATCCCAAAATAACAAAACTCCCTGCAACATAAAACCCAAAATAATAAAACTCACTGAACCATAAAACCATAAATAGTAAGGTTGCACCTCACATCTACTTCGTTACACAACGTAACTTTGCCACCCAAACGCTACAATCATGCATTTATATTGATAGGACGTAGAGTTGAAAACTCAATTCCACTTGCTCCATGCCACACCATGACAAAATGGTGACAAGTGTGAGCCCAACGCTTTTTTTCAAGATAAAAACATCCCCTTCATGAATCACACCCCATCGGAGATTTATTTATAATTTATTATTTTATGTTAAATAATTGATTTTATTAG
>APFE030143697.1:22146-45659 GCA_000404065.3 Pinus taeda | reverse complement strand
ATTATATGTTTATATAATTGATTTATAGCTTATATCTGTCATTATTCATATATTTTTGACTAACTCATATATTTATTCAATGAGTATATATTATAACTATTTAACATGTATGCACTATTTAGGTGGAAATTAGTGTATAATAATTTATATATTTATTTTTAAAATGCTAAAATGATTTCATAGATAATCATCACTGGCTACTATATGCTATATGGGAAACAAAACCAATAGCATAAGTTCAAAATTTTTCAATTGAATATTCTATAGTCTACTAAATTGTCTCTCAAAATGAAAATAAGACCATAAAATAAAATAAAACAAGAGTTGATAGAGATGACAAACACTATCTTCTTGAAAGATCTGGCTTGCTTGATCATCATTTAGTTACGGAGTCCACCGAAGTTGGTGGTTGGAGCCTACTGTCATTGTTTGAAGAGGAGAAGTAAAAATTTTCCAATTTCTTGGCTAGAATCGAGACCTTCTTGTTGAATGTATCCACCTTGTCCATTAATTTTTCCGTGTAGATGGTTTTTTCCTACTGAGAGTATGCTCTGCCAATAAAAACTCCTCCCATAAGTGTTTTAGTATGTTAGTAAAAATTAATGGTTTCCATGTAAGAGGAGGTGCACGCTCTGGTAGAGTTTCCCATGTTAAGCATCCTATCATTGGTTTCACAGTTCACTTTCCTATTTGTAAAAAAACTTCTGGCTTCTCAAACTTGTTTTTCCACATCAAAGATTACTCTTTGGATTACTTGAGGGATAGTTTCTCTATATCGGGTCATAATAGCTCAAGCTGTTCATTTGGCTTGGGGTTTGGCTAAGAGGGGGAAGTAAGGTTAGGGGCAAGGGAGGGGCCAAGTTATGTTCTTCTACCTCCATGGTGAGAAAATGAGAGAAAACCTCTTGCCATGACTCAGGGACACCCAGGAGAGGATGAGCAAAGGATGTCAATGTTCAATTATCATCATAAGTTTGAATGACTTTAGATGTAACTTGTGTAAACAGTTGCAGGGGTTCAATGGCCTTGAAATTCATTTTAGGTAGGAAAAACGAAGGGGTTTTGGCTGTATCATGTGAATTCTAGGCTTCCACTGAAGTTTTCTATTGGTTGCTTATGATGTCTAGAGGATATTTTTGTTTTAGATTATCACTACAATTGTACAATGCTGGAATGTCATTTAATCAGATAATATTTCATATTGTAGTATAGAAGGTTGTTACAAAAAGAGATATATCATAGTTAATGGGGCTTCTATAGAGGGAAGGTGATATTGCTAAGATCATAAGAGCATTCAAAGATAGATTCCTTGATACAACCAAATATTTTATAGATTTTTTTCTCTGCTAGATTTTCTTTGCATGTGTAAAGGAATCATTTTAGAGGCAGCAACGGATCCTTTGGATCCTTGACTTCAACACAACATTGAATCAATGGATGTGACCATATTATTGTTGCAAAGGATATATGAACTTACTGATGGGATGAAAGAACCTTTCTTTTGTTGCTTGTTAGAACATTAAAAATTGTCATGTTGATAGATTTATAATGTAGTATACGAGGTTGGGGGTGGGGGGATATATTATGCAATAAATAAATATTTTTTTGCATAATATCTCACCCACCCCCTTTGTAAATTCTTGTGCAAACATATTAGACATTGCTAAGTAGATATTTTATTTGAGCAATGCTAATAGGAAGAAAGAATAAAGGCTTTGGTTGAGCTTGAGATTGGTCATAACAAGGAGAACAAAATTATAGGAAGACTTGAATTTGGGTATATATCATTGTCGTTAAATTTGGGCATATGATAGTGCAACCGGAGCACTCAAGGCATAACATTGATTTGAGTATTGCCTAAGAGGAGTTTGGTAGGAAAATCACTTTACCATACTTAGAAGACAAAATCCCCATTATATCAAAGAAAATAAGGCCTTTAAGAGGAATTATCCACCAGACAAGGTATTCACATAGAGAATTCACCATGGCCTGGTAATTATTTACATCATACATAACAGTGTATGTAAGTGGCTGCATATATTAACTCAGATAACCATTTAGTTGTATTAAAGGTTTGGAACTAGGGATTAGGATTTTGAAAGTTAATGCTACGATTTTGACAACTTAGGACTGTAAGATGAACCTTGAGACCAAACACTGATTTTTTTTTTTTAATCACTGATGAATGATGAAAAATGATACAAGAAAGGAAGAAGAGGAGCCTATTAGGGGAGGGACAAAGTTTCTGTGAAATTTTAGTGATTTGATGTTAGCAATGTACTGCCTTACGATGTTTCCTTTGCAACATTTGGTACAATTTCTAGTTATAATTATATAAGAAAATGAATGATATTCTCACAACAATTGTAAATGAACAATTATTCATCCTATTAAATATCAATAATAACAAAAGAAAATAATATACTCTACAATTATCAATATGGTGGGTACATGTTGCAAAGTTTCTAAATAAAGTGTATGCAGAGTAAGGCCCCTTATAAATAATATGTTTTCTCTTCAATATGGTGGGTACAAGTTGCAAAGTTTCTGAATAAAGTGTATGGAGCATAAGGCTCCTTATAAATAATATGTTTTCTCTTCAAAATCTAATCTTTAGGAAAAACACCCACCCCATGAAACAAAATATCTCCTCAAAATAAATAGGATCCCTCTCTTAAAGTAATTATTAAAATATTATTTTAATACAGAAAAATATAAAACCCCTCCAATAAAATGAAATATTTCATCAAAATGAAATAAGACCCCTCTCATAAAGCTATTATTCAGGGATTTATTTTAACAAAGAAGAATATATGAGAGAGTTGTGTTTGTGGGACAAGGGGTCTTCTCAGCACATTTCACCCTTTCATACATCAAAGGCGAATACTTATTATTATTATTATCCAATTCATCCCCTTGTTTGTGGGACAAGGGATCCACCTCTGTACACCGATTTCATTGCTAAGTCTACGAAGACATACATGCTCTACCCCCCTCTGGTTTTGAACCTGTGACCTATTATGAGGAAACACATGCTCTTAACCATTAGGCTCACTTAAACTGTGAATCTTCACATTCAACCAAAAAGACGAAAATCAGTGTCATATGTAATGCAATGTCACTTCATCAAAGCATACTTTTTTAATTTGGGTAGTGTTAAAAAATGTTAATGTAGAAGTTAAATTTTTAAATATTTTAAAAGTTAATAGATTAAAGGTATGTTTGGAGTTTTGAACCAATTTAGGTTTTTCTTAATTCTTGATCTACTAAGTGTTGAGAGGGATCAAATCTCTTTTCATTCTGAAAGAGGTTTACATATTAAAAAAATTTGATTCCTCTTAACACTTGGTAAATCTGGAGTTAAGATGGATCTATCTGGTTTTATTATTAATTATAATTTATAACAAATTATATTAATAATTATTTCTATTTTCTTATTTTATTTTATTTTTGGTTTTAATTTATTTTAACCGAGTCAAAATGTTTACGAAAGATTACATTACATTACAACATCTCTACCACACTACATCTCAGCGCAATTAAGTTGTGAGTGTTAAAGAAATATTACATTAGATTAAAAAAAATATATCTAATAAATTATGATTATTGTATTCAAGCTTCTGTGATCCATAATGAATTAAACAAAGTCTTTTAGTAGAAATCACATAGAGAATTTTTTGGCTAACGCGTTTCGAACCAACAAGTGTGGTTCATCATCAAGACTAGATGAAGAGGCAGACCATGGCAAATGCTTAAATAGAGAGCAATGTAGAGACATAATTTCAAGTAACGACTATATTTTAACAATAATGTTTAATTAAATATTATTATTAATTATTAAAACAAATATTATTAAGTAACAACTATATTAACGATTAGTTTTTGAAAAAAATTTAAATATTGATATTAGTTTATTAATTTATTAAATATTTATATGTAACGGCTATATTTAATGGCTTGTTTTTTGTAAATAATATTTTAAATTGTGATTTATTTCATTATTTATTAAAAATTGATAGTAATGGCTATATTAAACGACAGTTTTTTGAAAGAATATTAAATTAATTTATTAATACCAAAATTACTATTCTTGATATGAGAAATTATATATATTATTTATATATTATTATATATATTTATATATATTATATATATTTCCCCTTGGAAAAAGTCATAATTTTCGTTAATGAGGAAAATTACATTTTGCAGATGCCAATGTCATATACTGTACTATGGGCTAGAAGCCTATCCTATTAAGTATTCAAAAAAGAAAGAGGTGTACTCCACGCAGGGAGTCACTACTCTGTGCTATGATTTTCAATATGAAATATATACTTACTCTACGCAGAGAGTTTCAAAAAATAATTGTCATGTATAGGACTGCTTGATAAAAACATTCATATAATATTATATAAAGACAACAAAATATATAACAAAAACTTATGTGTCCAACTCCCATCGAGCTTAACTATTATGATATTTCTATGAAAGGTCTATGTTAATACTGATGGAAGGTTCCATCAATTTGCTCCAGTATGCTCCAAGTTCCTATAGGCCTGTGCACTGCTTCCTTGGATAGTAGATCGACAGCTGTGTTCCGCTCCATATATATATGTTGACAAGTAAATGTGTCAAATAAATTTATGAGTCCGTATATTTCTTCCATGATGTGTCTCAGAGAAAATGCATGACAATTTGTAACTTTGTTTATCAAAAAGCATACTATTTTTGAATCTCCATATAGTTGTAAGTTTCTGCACTGTTTTTCCAAAGCAAAGTGTATGGTGTATTTTGCTGCTGATAGCTCAGCAAAGTTGTTCGTCCCTATGCTCAGTCCCATTTGGATTTTGTAATAATGATTTGTTGTAAGATGAAGGACAACTCCCCCCACCACATCCTATGCCTTGAGCTGAGCCGTCAAAGTATGCCCAAGGGTGAGATTGGTTTATACTCTTGGGTATGATATGCCTAGGGATGGGGTTTGTTTCCTCCTCCAGAATCTGTTGGAAGTCTGCTAGGATTTGTGCAGTGATGGCCAGCCAGTGGGGGGAGGAGTTTTGAAAAATGATTCTATTCCGGGCAATCCATATGGCCCGACAAGTAAGTAAAGGGATGTTTTTTTGTTTTTTCAGAGGATACAGTGGATTACCATCCCTCCTAGGCTTCCTGAACAGTTTTTCCCTACCACAGAGGGAGCGAGGGGATATGTGAGTGAATATTATTCCATAGCTCTTTTGTGCATGGGCAAGTAAGGAAGAGATGATTCACAGATTCATTGTTGGCTTTGCAAAGGCTGCACCAAAAGGGTTCATGAAAAGATCTTTTGATCAAATTTTCTCATGTTGGATTTTGTGTCTCAGAATGGTCCACATGAGGAGCCTCGAATTGGGGGGTGATTTTAGTTTCCATAAGCTTCTCCACCATGGTTCACACATCGGAGGTTTCAGTGGATTCATAAGACTTATGTATCCCACTTTTGGTGAGTATTTTCCATGTTTTGCATGTGCCCAGATTAGCTCATCCTCCCCTTCCTGTATCCTGATATGGGATTCCGTGAGGGCCTCCATGTATTCTTTCTAGTGTTGTTGCCATGGTTGAGGGATCTATAGTGCCCTCCCATATTTCCATGCTTGTTGCAAAAAAGTAGAATGATCATTGTCTACTATTTGGCTAAGGTGGGAGATCCCTTTGGAAGTGAGGTATGTTCTGAGCTCTTGTGGGAGTCTGTGAGCGTTCCCACATCCAATCCAAGGATGCATCCCTATTCTAACAGCTTCTCCTGACTTTATTCTCCATGTAAGTCCATCCCTGATAAGGGGCATTGCTTGTAGGACTGCTTTCCATATGTTCAATTTTTTAGCTTGTGTCCACTGAGGTTGGCGAATCCAATCCATAAGATTTAAAGGAGCTATGTGTTTAGATGTAGCCACCTTAGTCCAAAGGCTATGTGATGTGACTAGCTGCCACCCTAGTTTTTTTGCCATGGCCGTGGAGAAAGAGCTAAGGCTTTTGATACCCCATCCTCCCCATTTCTTTGGGAGTGCCAAAGAGCCCCAATTGGACCAGGCAAAAATCCTTCCTAGGTTGTTTCCCTCTCCATGAGAATCTGCAGCATAGATTTTTTATTATGGCTAGGATTCCCTTAAGAATCCATGCTAAAGACATCCAATATACTGGAGTTGCTTCCAGCATTGCTTTTATGAGTATCAGTCTTCCTGCTCTTGATAAATATTTGAGGTACCAAATGTTTAGGCTTTTTTCCATTTTGGTTATGAGCCAGATCCAATTAGAGTTCTTATAACCATGTGGCTTTAATCTATAGCCCAAATATTTTAGTCCCTCGTCTAGTTGTTGTAGGTTATAAGGAAATCTTCTCAGGGCATACTGAATCTTGTATGGTGAGCATCCTATAATCGTTATAGAGGACTTTTCATTATTAACCAACATGCCAGTGGCTGCTAGGAATACAGTGAAGGAATTGAGAAGTGCAGTCACATCGCCAATACTCCCATTTAGGAAGAGTAGCACATCGTCAACAAAGAGAAAGTGTGTTAATGTGCATCCATCAGTGATGCAGATCCCCCTTAGTCTGCCTCTTTGGTGTTCCTCCTTTATCAAATGACTGAGTCCTTCGATGATGAGTAAGAAGAGGAGTGGGGACAGTGGGCATCCTTGCCTGAGGCCTCTTTTGGAGTGGAAGAAAGGAGAGGCTTCACCATTTATGAGAACACTGAATGTTACATTAGTGATACAGCTCATAATCCATCTTATGAATTCATATGGGAAACCCAGATGTGTTAATAACATTTTGATGTATAGCTAGTTGACTCTGTCAAAGGCTTTCGAGAGGTCAACTTTTCGGACCATACCTTTTAGCTTCTGGGTCTGAATAGAAAGTAGAATTTCTTGTGCTGTTCTGACCACTTCATGAATTTGTCTGTTCTGTAAGAAGGCGAATTGTTTAGCTGAGATATGGTTTGATAAGATCGGCTGGATTCGATTTTCTATTATCTTGGAGATGATCTTGTAGATACAGTTACATAAGGAGATGGGCCAGAAATCATTGAAGGAGGTGAGATTGTCAGATTTGGGTATGAGGGCAATAAAGGTTGAGTTATAGGCCTCATACATTCTTCCAGGGGCTCTTCATTCCTCTATAACTTGTAATAGGTCCCCCCCCTAGAGTATCAAAGAAATCCAGGTAGAATTCCACATTCCAGCCATCCGGACCAGGGCTTTTGTCTTGCTTAAACCATTTGAGAGTGTTCTCTAGCTCTCCCAGGGAGACCTCCTTTGTCAATTCCTCGCCTTCTTCTTGCTCTACAAACCTTGCGAATAGTTGGGCTGTCCTCATGTTGTCTTCCAGGGTGGAATTTGGGGGTGACTTGTAGATGTTCCTGAAGTGGGCAGTGGCCATAGCTGCCAGTCGGGGAAAGGTGTTCATTGGTTCTCCTTGGTCATCTGATAGCTGCCAAATAGTATTTATAGCTTTGTGCCCATTTTCAAATTTCTAATAGAACTTGGTATTGTCATCCCCTTCCTTAATCCAGATGGCTCTGCTTCTTAGTCTCCAACTCTCTTCTCTGTCCTTAAGGATATGGTTTCTCTTAGCCAGAAGTGAGGTTATCTGCTCTTTGTGTTCAGGGGAAGAGAAGATCCCCTCATGGTCATTCTCATACTCCTCAATGGCTTCTTCAGTCTGTTTGAGTGTATGGTCTTCCTACAATCTCTTCTTATGAGCCCATTGCTTTGAGAGGCTTTTGAGCTCTTTTAGGTTTTTTGCAAATCCTTCCGATATAGTCCTTTCTACTATAGTTGGATGAGTCCTCCAGTAATTCGTTACTAGATGGATATATTCAACATCCCTCAACCATGTTGCATTAAATTTGAAAGGACCTTTTGGTTTGTTCATACCCCCTCTGATTTCCAAATAGATCGGTCTATGGTCTGATATTCTGCTAGATCCCACCAACTGTCTATATCCTTGCCCCAAGGTTAGCATTTTCTCCTTAATGAGGAATATATCTAGTTTTCTAGAGAGGCTGTCCTCCCCTGATCTGTTATTTCTCCAAGTGGGTATAATTTTGGGGAGGGGATATCTATGAGATTATGATCCTCCAGATTGATCTAGAAAAAATATGAGAGGACGTCCCCTTGTGCATTGTGTCCCCATGATTCTGCGAAACTGATGGAGAAATTTAAATCCCCCCCCCATCCCCCCCAAGAATGAGATTGTCCTTTTGACGGATATGTGAGTCTAAGAGTCTACTCCAATATTCCTCCCTTTTGTGACAAGGGCCATAAATGTTGATAATCCTAAGCTTAGTATCAAGCTCTGAGGAATAAATGTCAGCTCCTAGGTGTCCTGAACTCCCCCAAGCATTACAAATTCTGATGGATCAATTTTTTACCCCCAGTGCAAGACCCCCAGACCGTGCTGATGCATCTAGGGTATGTAATGTCCATCCAAGTAGCCAAGATTCTAGGAGGCAGGTAATGACACAACCCTAGCCTAGGGTTTCTTGAATAAATAGAATATCAAAGGGTTTTGCTGAGAGCAATCTTCTCATGGCTAGTTTTTTAGCAGGGCTAGCCAACCCTCTACAATTGAAGGAGAGAAATTTCATGGAGGGAGCTCTTGGGTATTCACTGCTCTAAGTACCCAGTCAATGGCGTGTTGCTTGCCTGCAACAATCTCTTCCCCATCTTGTAGATTAAATTTGGATAGAGAAGAGGGTCTGCCTCTAGCCATCTTTAGAGGAGGGGGAGAGGTGATGAGGCCGATACCCAGGGAGTCAGGGGCCTGAGAGAAAAACTTGGCTCGAGTGGGTTATCTGAAAGATGGAGGGTTGGAATGAGAGGGAGGTACATGTATATGGGAATTCGGAGGAGGTTCATCAGGAAAGGATGGTTGAGTGTAGGAGATGGTGGGGGAGGAGGGTTTGATAGGGCAGTCTACAACTTTGGGAGGGTTGAAGGTGTGAGCAAAGGACTATACTGAAAAGAACTGCTTAGAACTAGTATCAATGTTGTGTGGAGAAACATTAGAGTAAACAAAGGAGGATTTTGTATTCGACATAACCATAGAGAAAACAGCCTCAACAACCACCCTTGCTCTGGTTAGAGGAGGAGAAGGTTCATCGATGGGTGCCTTTCCCCACTTCTTTCTTGTCACCTTAGTGGGCACATTTAATGCTTCTGAGTGTGCCAAATTTGCTGCCTCTTCCACCATTGGAGGGCTACCCTGAGCTTGAGTGTTTTTCTGCAATGTATCCTTCCCCTTATCTTCAGCCCTCTCCTTCTTGTTCAACAGACAATCTTTGTATAGGTGTCCCACTTCTGTGGCAACGTCTGCAACAGAAAGGGACACCTTCATAGTCTAGGGTTTGCTTTCATGAGAAGGTTTTCCACTGTAAGGTGATGTGCTCTTAAAGGCCACCCAGAGTATCTTGATGAATGAGAATCTTGGCATATGCCATCATGCCTGAAGCTATATATGATTTATCATGATTGAGGTAGATTCCTAGAGTGTTGCCAATGTAGCGAAATATATCCTCTAACCAGAATTGAATGGGCAGTCTAGGTAGTCGAACCCATATAGGGCTGACTCCTATTTGTTCTTTTTCCAGGTCAAATAAAGGGCTCCAACAATAGAGAAGAACTAGAGCATGCTTGAAATGCCAAAAGGACGACAACACCCAATTTGTGTGCTCGGCTCTGGCAAAGCGCAGAGCAAACTAGCCTCTAACAAAGGTTTGAACAGTTGGGAGGTCCGCTAGGTGCTGCCCCCATACCTTCAAGGTCCACATCTAAAGCCTAGCCGCTGTGTAGCTACGGCTGCGAATTCTTCCAACCAGAACCCGATCCGTCGTGTCCATGGTGTCACCCCACTGAATGTCCTCCCCGAGTCTGAGAATAAAGTCTTTGCTTCTGGCTTTGAAGCACTTCCTTTTCCCCCCGTTCGCGTCAGCTCTTTAGGGTCATCCAAAATTTCCATAGGCTCGTTAGGGTTTGTATCAGGGTTTTTCAGGGCAGGGATGTTCGACCACTGGGATTGATTCTGAAACAGGGCGTACTGCCGCATAACTACCCGATGGTGGTGCCTCAGGTACCGAAAATTGTGGGTTTCCCTGGGACGGGGTGTGGATTCTTAGGCGGTTGGTTGAAGACTCACCAGGGTGAGATGAGAGGGGGGTTTGCGAGCAAGCTGCCTTAGAATTAGGATGGAGTAAGGTGGATACGAAAGTTGTAGTCGAGGGTGACTACGACAGCGAGGGAGGAAACAACCAGATTTGAGGAGGCTCTGAGAATGTCACTGTGGAGCAGGAAGGTCCTGAGATGGAACGTAGACCCGAAATGGTAGCCGACAAGTCACAGCAGAAGGGAAGGAGTTCATCTGCGGCAGAGCGAGGGGTTTGTCAGATATTGACATTCTCGAACGGGTCCTTCGAATAGTCTACTAGGTCAAGCTCCATGCCTGTTCCAAGGTGATCTTCGCCGGCTGCCTCTAGGACCATCGTAACCGTCGCCGGTGAGGGTATCAGAATTCAGTGGGTATGCAGTGAACGGGGAGGAGGATGGTAAGCAGCGATGTTACAGAGTGCCTCGACGGGTTACGGGTGACGAGAACCATCGCGGATGTTGCAGCCAGAGGGAGAACAGACCATGACAACTAGCAAGTAGGTAGGGTGGGTAGGGTGCAATCGTGGTGGTTGTCTGCAGAATAACCCTAATCCTTTTCAGACAATCTCCATAGTGCCATCATCCTTCTTCTTTGGGGATGATCGAAAACCACCATTTAGTCTTGAAAAATAATATTTAAATAATGATATTAGTTTATTAGTTTATATTAATATGTAACAACTAGTTTTTGAAAAATAATATTTAAACTGTGATATTAGTTTATTAATTTATTAAAAACAAATATTAATAAGTAATCGCTATATTAAACAACTAGTTTTTAAAATAAATCAATAAACAATCAAAGTCAAACGTTAAAGGAGGGGAGTAAAAAACCAAAAATTATAAAAACGAGTGAAGACCCTAATCGAGGCAAGATCATTTGATAAATAAAATAACTAATGGAAATAAAATAAAATAAATTAAAAATAATTTATGGAAAAATAAATAAAATAAACCAAAAATATACAAAGTCAAAATAAATTAAAATAAATATAAATAAATAAATAAAATACAGAAAACATAGATATATATATATCCAAAGAAAAATAATCAATAAATAAAATGGGGTCAACAATAAAATATGGGGCTCGGGCCCATTAAACAAATAACAAAAATACTAAAAGAAGTTAAGAACAAATAGGATGATAAATTACATAAAAAAACATTAGGTTAGAACTAGAATAGTTGAGAACTATATTGATTCTTGGAGGGGATTGAACTTCACCGACTGCATACTAATTAATAAGGAACACCAGACTCTAAAGAGATGTATGAATCTCATCTCAATGATAATGCACTATGACCAATTTCTGAATTAAGTACAATGATGAGAATTCTTCTACAAGATTGAAGTTTGATATCTATCACCTACCACTTGATTCCTATAGAATGTGGAATTGTTGCAAAGAAGTAGTTTGGCAAGCTCACTTGGAGTCCTGGTACCAACTTCATTAACATTTCCAGATTGCCCCATACTATCTACCATTACCAATTCTACCTGGACACGATGTAAATTTACTAAACAAATCATCAAAGGGTGGATGAAGAGGTTGGCTTATGCGCTCTACACATCGAATGAAGAACATTTGAGGGTGTTTGATGCCACATCCCAATAGCTTGTGGGCTGGTGGGATGCTTGTAGTATGCCTTTCTCCTCCTCACTTCTCAAGCACCCCATCTATGGAAATCTTATTTTTGATATTAATAAATACCAACTTTTATTACATTTATTCAAAATTTCCCTATATAAAATAAAAAGAAACTACACTTAAATCTTATTTGAAAAATTATTCAAATGTAAAAAAATGATAATAATCCACTTTATAGTTGTAGATATGAATAAATTTTAATTCAAGTATGTTTGCCTTGTATCTTCGATCAAACAAAGAAGTATAATAAATTAATGTTTTAGTATGTTGTTCATCAATGATCTAATTATTTTTTATTTCATTTTCATATTACCAGAGTAATACAATTTATCTTTTTCCCAACCACCATGATAACAATGATTCAAATTTACAAAGATCTTTGAAGTTTATATATGTATGTCTAATTTTACAACAACATTAAGTTTCTTATATGCATTTTGTTTTCATTTTTTATATGAATTTTTATGGGTATTAAAATTTTATTAATTATGTTCATATAATAGCTAACACAAATTAGAATATTTATTTAACATAGACATATATTTTATTTTATTAATTTAATATAATTTAAAATTAATACTTATTAATGTTGAAAATAGATTTAAAATATTACCTATAATTCTAATTACTATATGATCTATATAGAAATTTCAAGAAAGTTTCTTATTAATAAATACCATATAGAAATTTCAACGTATAAGTATTTCTTAAATGTATAAGACTAATGCTCACAAGCTTATATTTCTTATAAATTTGGTGAAACCTTTAATTATTGCAAACACTTGTATCCACATTCCAACATTTTTTATTCCATTAAACTGATACAATAAAGCTTAACATAAATGTGGTGAATAATTACACATTCATGAGATTAAATATGAAATAGTTATTAATGCATCTCATAAAAAATGGATTAGAATGACATAGTTCTGTTGACCTGGGTTTTATGGCCTTTTTCAACAAGGGAGAAGTGATTCAGATTGAATCTCTTTAAATAGTCTTAATTGTTCCTAATTGTTTGTTATAGTTACTTTCGGCAGGTTTTAAGGTTCTATTAGCTTTTGGATTCCTCCCATTGCAAAGATGAAAACTAAGGAAATACTAATCATAACTAGTAAATGTAAAATCTAAACTATTATTAATATACCTTTGGTTCATAAATAATGAAATATAATCTACGAGTAAACTAATATAACACATGTAATAAATCTGATCTGTTAGCTATTATCAGTTAAAGAAATCCAATTATCATTAGTAAGAAAACTACAATGAATTTTGTACGTGTAATAACAAGATTATGGTACAACAAAGGAAAAGACGAACAAAATGTAACTGGTTCAAATAATGTATTGTAATTATTTATACAAGTGGTTCATAAATAATGAAATATAATCTACAAGTAAACTAATATAACACATATAATAAATCTGATCTGTTAGCTATTATCAGTTAAAGAAATCCAATTATCATTAGTAAGAAAACTACAATGAATTTTGTACGTGTAATAACAAGATTATGGTACAACAAAGGAAAAGACGAACAAAATGTAACTGGTTCAAATAATGTATTGTAATTATTTATACAAGAGTCTTACAAAAGAAAATCTCATTATAGTTTATATATGTAATTACGAATTAAAATTAAAACTAATTCTTGATGTGAATATTTAAATATAGGTAACTACAAAAATGCAAGTTCCGTATTCTTTGAAATGAACGCATGTTACATTGTATGCAAAAAAAATTAATGCATTCTAATTCTTATTTCTCTACTGGGGTATACATAAAGGGTAACTGTAGCAATTTATATAAAGTAAACAATCTTTCAATCATTTGTTTATGAATAAACCCAATAAACCAATAATCAAAATAATGATACATATTAGAAATAATTACATCATAAGCTTTAATTCAATTCATATACAAAAGATGAAATTTATCTATAATATAAATCTCTAGAATAAAATCATAGCAATCTCGATCAGAGTAGATAAACGATCATTCTCTAGACACAAATCAATGGAGAGTGATACCGATCGAGTGTCAAAAAAAACAAATTGAACTAATGTAATTGAAAAAAAAAAGAATATCCAAATGAATCAAACAAATTTCATAAAGTTATAACGATAATTAATGGAATGGTACTCCACATTCAGGAAAAAATTTAACTCGACATTCCTTTCTCAGAAGAACCCCTTAAAGTGTTCAAATTCCAGAGTTTATATATTGGACAGAGAGCCTAATTATTATTAAAAATTATATAATTATATATATATATATATTTTTCAAAATTACATCATAATCTATTTGAGCAGTTGATCATATCCTAATTGAAAGAACAAAACAACATAGAAGCACTAACAAGTGATCCTTGCATAAACGAAAGGCATACCCAGGAACAACTTCATTGAAATCGATATAACCAGGTGAACAAGCTCCTAACCAACAAAGAAAACATGATTAATAACTTATGACACTAATAAACCATAAGATGCTACAAAATCGAGATTCTATAATGGCCATCCCAAATTTAGTAAACAAAAGTCAAAGAAAAACATACCTAAAAAGATTTGTTGAAATTTAAACAAACACAGGCAAAATTAAGTGAATTTGGAGAAATAGTAACCTTCATATTTGAATTTTTAATAACTATATGAGTATCTTTGTATTGCATTTTAACTTTGGTTTCATTATATTTTCTTTATTTTGACTCTCTCTTAACCGATTGAGGGCTATGAGTTTTTCATTTTCTTATAACATCTAGTTGATATGACCATTCAAGTGAGGCATGATGAATAAGAATTGTCGATGCTAACATGGTTAAAGAAAAGCAAGGTTAGAACTAGAATAGCTATGAGGATTTTTAATCTCTATGTTATTAATGGCATTAGGCTAACATTTACCATAGTATGAACAATCTTTGTCTTAAGATTTAGTCTTCTTTAACGAAGGCTTGAGAAACACTTCCAAATAAAAAAAAATGCTTTACATGAGTTTTCTTTTACTTATTCTATCAATCCATGGAGATCTTTATTTCCATTTGTTTGGCCTTGACTTTAGATCATAAAATACACTTTGGCTGACTAATTGGTTCCAAATTTTCAAAGTCTAGGCTAAGGGCTGCAAGGTGAGGGTTTCCACTTTTCTCTTCTTTTTGAATTATGGTTTTAATTATTCATGGTAAAATTCAACATTTTTGGCATGCTGAGTAACACAGGCTGGCGTAATCACAGGGTTTACTTCCTCATTACCGTCAGAGTGATCTACTTGGTCTGCATGTAACAACCCTTGAGAATAATCCTCATAAGACAACATGGGCTCGACAATTGAAGAATTAAAAGAAAAGATAGCTTAAGAACCCTATTGTTCGGGAAATTGGGATATTTGAAACTCATTTAGCAGAAGAAACATATTTCATTAATCCCAACACTTTAATAGGTAATGCATGACCAAAATATAGATGAATCCATGGTGAGATAAAGACCTATCATGGTTCTTTTACTAACCTTGGTAAGCTTTGGCCATTTTGGCAAAGCTTTTATAAAGAAAATATGGGAGATTTATTTCATGGCCCAAAGACACCATAAGGAGATGGATATGGTAAATGAAAAAAAAACCATAATGCCCCTTGCATGTAATATAATGACATATCATTTAATTTAGGCTTCAAGAATGAGACAATCATACATTTTATGTCAAATGTGTAGTCCTTGTTAATCAAAAATTTCTTCTAAGGTATATCATAGACTTTTTTTCAACCACTTTTCTCCCTTTGTAGGAAGACAAGTTTCCTCGGTGATAAAACATACATATATAGGAATTTCCAAGTCACCAACTCTCACTTTCTTACCATTGAATCTGGTAGAAAAATCTCAGACAACTCCTTCAGTGTAACCATGGAACAATTGGAGAAATTTCCACCACCTTACTTACTGGAATAATGGCAAGTACTCATCATATGTCTCAATAAGATCAATTTGAATGGGTTCAATCTGAATTATTGGAGGCATAGTTGAATTTAATAAGAATTCAAAAGGGTTTCGACTCAAAAGAGTATACAGAAGAAGTTAAAGGTTTAATCTGCTAACAACTCATAGAATAGTCACGAGGAGGCTAAGCTGACAAATGAAACACATTGGATGTAAACCAAAACCCCATGTCGTGAATCATCATGTTAGAGAGATCAAACATACCAAGCATTTATTGCGATAACTTCGGCAGTAATATAGTTTGAAAACTAAAGTGGGAGTAATGGTGAGGGATAGTAATAGATGGTAAGAAACATAGTAGAGAGGTTGTACTTTCCCCACCAAGTCATCAAAATTAATGATATTTTATCTTAACAAATTTTCTCAAATCTAGTTACGATCGGTACATATCATTTCATTATGTAAACATTGAGAAGTTTTGGTATCGAACTTAATGGCATATAAAACTGGAGGTTTTATCAATAATTGCAATGATAATCAAATCAAAGATATAGGTTGACTCATTGATCAAAATATTTGATAATAATCGATTGTATGGCATGATTATAAAATGACAAGGTTCGAATTGTATAAGTATAGGAACCTTTTTCCAAAGCCATATAATCTATATAATATACAATGTGCAATAAATAAAATGTTAACCCTATCATATCTATGAATACAACCTTTAATCATATAGCCGATAAATCAATGTTGTTTCAAGATAGAAAGCCAATGAGAATTCACAAAACCTATTAAAATGCAAGATAATCAATATTTATGAGGAATAAAATTAAAATATATACTCAAAATAGAATAAGGAATTCCATATCAAGTGTTTGGCTAGGTTTATTAAAGATTTGTAACCACATAGGATAACCTAGGAACATCGAATGTATTATTGCTATGAAAATAAGATATATAAACACAATCAACATATTAAAATAAGCATCAAATTTTGGCCAAAACAATGTTCCAATCACAAATAGAAGGTTTTAATAAAGTCCAGATTGGAATCCATACTTTAAATGCTAATTATGAAGACCAAATCAAAATTCCAATAAAAAAGTGGGGCTCATATCATTTTTAAAATGAGGGGAGTTGGTTGGGGTGCCACGAATTAGTGACTTGCTAGTCAAACTAGTTATCTCTATCTTGAAATAGATTAAAAAAAGACAAAGATCATATGTTATACAAAAATCAATTCCAAAACGATATAAAAATCATTATTGTAGTCCTGATTGAATATAATTAGTCTATTCATAAATACATGTTCAAAATGAAAATAACAAACAAAAACTTCATAAATAAAATTCCATATAAATTTTCAAAGAATTGAATAACCAATAGAGTAAAAAGATAGAGTGGTTAACCAAGTTGGTGCTATAAGTTTTTTACTTTAATACCATGGGCATTGTCTCTCATGCCAGCAGACATTCGTAGACTTGATAGGCGTTCCCTTTAATCCAAATTATATGCTAGGATCCCACCTGAATGATTATAGGTTCATGGTTCAACATTTTGAATACTAGTTGTTGGGGAAGCAGACTCAGAAGCCCCTTAAAGACATGGATGACATATATATTTTGAAAATTTAATTCGCAATTTTATTATAAAAAAATATATTTGAAATCCTAGATATCATAGGTGAAGCTACTACTACTAGGAGGTGTCCATATGCTTGACATGGACATATTTTTCACCAGCTTTACCTTAGTGCTTTTATTCCAGTGCAGCAAAACAAGGAGAAGATGAAACCATGAGTAATTGTTTGTCAATCTTGACTAGGATTGCCTAGCTAATGGGGAAGAAAGCCTTAAAATTTCTTGAAGAGATGGAACGTCATCAAAATATGCAAAATAAACGTCCTTGTATTGATCATATTATTTTAATTGACATTTTGTTGATGGTGCCATAGGTTCCCTTGAAAAAGCAACATTAAACTTAACAAAAGTAGTTTATGTAGGGCTAATAAAATTTGGTAGGAATTTTAAACAGAGAATTCTTCTGATATTACAACAAATAGACCATATAATTAGAGCATATGAAAATAACATCTACTTTAAAATTTCTTTGAGACATATTTCAAATAGAATTATTCATGTCTCGGCTGTGGAATTCAACACACGGACAAAAACAAAACACACTGAAAATAAAATGCAAGGAAAAATAATATTTACAGCAATGTGAAATCATTGGAGGGACTCAAGAAAAATATTTCATCAAAATATTTCCATTGATGGGAAGGGGTTCTAACCAACCTTCTAGGGTTTTCAAATGAAACGTACTATGACCAATCTTTTCTGTAACAATGAATGGTCTTAGCCATAACCTCTGAAACATGGAATGTTCCCCTCTATCCTCATGGGAATTATCTCATTTTAGAATTAAGTCTCCTACCTCAATATTTTTGTCAGAAGAAGATATGTTATACAACAAAAGTTTCACTGTTTGTTAGTGTCGATGTAGTTTATGTTTCAACTATTCTCTTTCTTCTTCTAATTTCAGCAAGGCCTCTATCTTATTTTGTATGGAAGAGGAGTTGACTTCCTGTACTTGTTGGAATAATTGCATAGAAGGCGTGAAAATATTAGGAGTTAAGATGGCTTCTATACCATAAACAATAAAAAAGGGATAATTCCCAATAATAGCTTTAGGAGTCACCCAATCATCCCATAACACAATGGAAAGGGAAGTATGCCAAATTTTATGATGCTCGGAAATTGTTCTTTTAATGATTTTAATCAAAAAAAAATTTGATGACTCAACAAGACCACTCCCCAGAGGGTAGTAATTTTTTGACTATTTAATTTTAATCCCTTTGTCAAAATCATAGGTATTCAATTACTGAGAAGAAAAATAAAAGGAATTATCAAACACTAATGATTCTGGAACTCCAAAACAAGTAATAATGTTAGTGTCTAAAAATGCAATCGTCTATTTGGGATTGTATACTCACAGATTTATCACCTCCACCCATATCATAAAATAATATGTAATTGTCAAAATATATTTATGTTGTTGAGAGGAAAAAGGGTTCACAGGACTAACAATATCTAGGATTCACTATTGAAAGGGGACATCAATAGTGATAGGTTGAAGGGGGAAGTTGGTTTTTAACCATCCGAGCAGTTTTTTACAAGTCTCACATACGAGCATGATGATGAGCATTGTTGGATTCTGCATCCAGGGTTGAGACCTAAGAAGTTCGAGGGCAAGAAGAGAAAGATTGCTACAGCTATTCAGAAAGATTTGGGGTCAAACTTAGGAGATGAAACAACCATTACAGCCATAGGTATAAAAGGTAAGAATTTTGAAGCATCTACCAGTAATTTTGCACAATCTACTATTGATGAAGAAAATGAGAGAAAAAGACATGAGCTTTTCCATATTCGAGTTGTTTCCAAACATCAAAAGATTCATAATTTGTTTGATAGTGGCTCACAACTAAATTTAATTTCTGAAGCAATTGTAAAGAAGTTGGGATTAGTAACTACACCTCACAAGAAACCATACCCATTAGGATGGTTGAATGATAAATCACAACTACAAGTGACTAGACAATGCAAACTCAAGTTTTCTTTTGGGTCAGCATTTGTAGATGAGGTTGAGTTAGATATAATTCCTTTGGATATATGTGGAATTGTTTTAGGAAGTCCTTATGTGTATGACAGAAAATTTATTTTCTATAGAGCTGAGAACAAGTATCTACTTATTAAAGATGGAATCAAATACTTTGTAAGATCTCATAAGCTTAAGAATAATTATACTCTCATAATCTCAAGGCAGATGAAAAGAATGATAAATTCATGCAAACAATTCTTACTGATGGTTGTAAAGGAAAAGAAACCTGATAAAACTAATGTATTTGAGGGTTGTAATGCTAAACAGCAAGCTGATTTAGAAAAGGTTGTTTCAGAGTATGATATCTTGTTTCAAGAACCTAAAGGTGTGCCACCCAAAAAGGAAATAGTGCATGATATTATTTTGCAGCAAGATGCTCCATTTCCTAACATTGGAATGTACATGTTGTCCACTTTAGAGATCACAGAAATCAAGAAGCAGGTGTAGGAGTGGCTTGAGAAGGGATTCATCAGACCTAGCACATCACCATGTGGGTCACCGATTGTTTTGGTGAGAAAGAAAGATGGCTTGTGGAGAATGTGCATTGATTATTGAGCACTGAACAAGAAAACAATCAAAAATCGTTATCCCCTTCTTCGCATAGATGACCTTTTAGATCAATTGAAAGAAGTTGTCTATTTCTCCAAGTTAGACTTGCATAGTGAATACCATCAGGTCAGAGTTGCAGAACAAGATGCATGGAAGACTGCTTTCAAAACAAAGCAGGGATTGTATGAGTGGCTGGTTATTCCTTTTGGCTTAACTAATGCTCCTACTAATTTCATGAGATTAATGAATGATGTACACAGACCTTTTCTTGACGATTTTGTTATTGTGTATCTGGATGACATTCTGATATTTACCAAAATGTGGGAAGAACACTTAAATCATGTTAAGCAGACACTAGATGTTTTGAAAAGAGAAAAACTTTATGTTGAACTCTCAAAATGTGAATTTGGCAAAACATCTCTGAATTATTTGGGTCATATAGTAGGGGGTGGTGAATTGAAGATAGATCCCTCTAAAGTGGCAGTGATTGTGAATTGGCCTAAACCCAAATATGCTACAGAAGTTAGAAGCTTCTTAGGAGCAGCACAATAATGGAGGAAGTTCATTTCTAACTTTTCCTTAATTACAACTCCCTTACATGCTTTAACAGGATTGAACAAGGTCTTTCAGTGGGGAGGCAAACAACAGAAAGCCTTCGACACCTTGAAAGAAAATATTAGTACAACACCTGTACTAGCACTGCTTGATCTTCAAAGAGCATTTTAGATCCAAACAGATGCCAGTGACTATGCCATGGGAGCAGTGTTGACACAGCACGGTAAACCCATATGTTATCATTTTGAGACATTTAATTCTGCAGTGGTTAACTATCCTACATATGATAAAGAATTGTATGCATTAGCATAGAGTGCGAAAAAGTGGAAACATTACTAAATGAGCAAAGAAACAATAATACATACTGATCATCAACCACTTCAATATCTACACTCCCAAACTAAGTTGCAGCAATCAAGGCACTATAGATGGATGGGTTTTCTACAACAGTTTCATTTAGTCATCAAATATAAAAAGGGCATACATAATAAAGTTGCAGACATGCTATCTAGACCCATTATAAATGCATCTACTATACTTAAGCATAATTTTGTGTTACAAGAAAGCTACATTGAACAATATGCTCAAGATATAGACTTTAAAGATGTATATGCAACTTTAAGTCAAGGAAAACGAGTAGAATAATTGGATTATCATGTAAAGGACCGACTCTTACACCATTGTGGGAAGTTACGCATTCCACAAACTGAAAGAGTAAAGATAATTCGAGAAGCACACACTTCTCTAATATCAGGTCACTTAGGGGTAAGTAAAACAGTTGCACAACTGCAAAGATTTGGTTATTGGCCAAAAATGAATGAGATAGTATCTAGATATGTAAGAGGGTGTACTATGTGTGCTAAAAGCAAGCCCAGAAATAGAAAACTAGGCTTGTACACTCCATTACCAGTTTCTTCTTACCCTTGGGAAAGTGTTTCCATGGATTTTGTTGGACGACTGCCTAAATCTAGGAAAGGTCATGATTATCTGTATGTTGTTGTGGATAGGTTCAGCAAAATGCGTATTTTGATACCTTGTAACAAACAAATTACAGCTGAACAAACTGCAAAACTATTTTTTGAACATGTATGGGTTCATTTTCGATTGCCCACTTCCATTGTATCTGATCGAGACACCCGATTTGCGGGGAATTTTTAGTCAAGTCTGTGGGAACTGATGGACACCAAACTGAAGAAAAACACAGCTTTTCATCCACAAATGGATGGCCAGATAGAAGTAGTTAACAGGACAGTGATCCAGTTACTCAGGGAAATTGCAGCAAGCATCCTAAGCTTTGGGATGAACATTTGTGTTATATGCAGCATGCTTACAACAAAGAAAAACATTCTTCTACATAGAGATCTCCTTTTGAGACTTGTTTTGGTTTCACACCAAGGTCTCCTTTGGATTTTGTCTTTGGTAAAGACACCACAGTTGAGGGACACAGTGATGTGGATAGGGCAACTATGTTCATTGAACAAATCTAAGAGATCCACCAGGCAATACAGGAAAGGCTAGAAAAGGGCCAAGCCAAATACAAGGCAAGGCATGAGAAGCATCGTATGGAGCATAGTTTCCAAGTTGGTGACCAATTCTGGCTATATATTAGCAAGGACATGATGCAAGGTGAAGGTAAAAAGCTAAAGCCTATCAGGTATGGACCTTTCGAGATACCTGAGAATATTGGTGAGAATGATTTTTGCCTTGATCTACTAGCTTACATGCACATCTACTTAGATGTAAATGGAGATTGCTTGAGATTGTTTAGACCTTCACTAATTGAAGATCTTGAAGATCAGAGTCAATTGCCTTCTATTGATGACCTGTTACCTAAATATCTTAATGAATTGCAGGAAGACACAGTTCTAGATAGGAAGGTGAGGACGACGCGCAGAGGAGATGTTGAGTACCTTAGAATTGGGCTCAAGGGTTCAAAGCCGAGCAGTGCAAAGTGGATAGAGATTGGACAAGTGAGGCAATTGTACCCTCACTTAGTTGATGCTTGAAAACCAACTTTTGGTGGTCCAGAAGCTTTTTCAGTGGGAAGGCCATGATCCAAATTGGATCCATGAAAATTATCAAAGTGCCATGACTGTGTCAAATCAGGATAGACTTCAAATTTATGAACAAAGAGCTCTCAGGGAGACCTCTAGATAGTGGCAGTTTGTAGCCAGCAAGGAACGATGAGGACCTAGGTCAAAGCACACTGACTGAGGCCCATGGAGATCGCGTAGGAGGCAAAATTGGCAATTATGAAGCCCAGATCGGGAAACAGAGGCCATTTCTAATGCGCGCTGGATAAAACCCCTCGAGAAGGAAAAGCCTCAAGTGCTCAGTCGCATGGGAAGCCGGGAAACTGTAGGGAAAGCACTAAGGCGAAAGGCGGGTCCTGCGCTCCAAAACCGGTGGTATATCGGAGGCATATTGGGGCGGTAAGCGGATTTGGAAGAAAACAAGCGATTTCATAAACTGCACGACACTTGTCCAATGGATGAGAGAGAAAACCACCTCTCTTCGCGGGTGAACGGTCAAGCAAGTCAACCGCACGAAATGATCGAACACCATAGGATTTGGGGACTCGAGATATGACGGTGGAGATTGCGCCCGATGGGAAACTGGATTTGACGGGGGAACTAAGCCACGACATATAAAAGTCTGAAGTTAGATTTTACTGTTGATTTGGCAAATGAATCATTTCACATTGTAACCGAAATACCGAACCATTGAGGAAGAGCTGGCGCAGTTCATGAGAGGACAAGTGGCCACTTCCCTATGGGACATTGGTGATGACGTAGAGGTAGGGAACTCCAAGTGAACAACAGCAGGTGATCCAAAGGAGCGGAAGAGGAAGCGAACAATCCAAGAAGAAATGATCCAGGTGGATGTTGGTGGCCACCCACCTATCCCATTTGGACCCCCACAACTGTCTCTTTCAGTTTTTCAGTTTCCGTAATTGTAGCACAATTTACTATTTTTAGCAGTTTTTT
>APFE030143697.1:0-19653 GCA_000404065.3 Pinus taeda | reverse complement strand
CTCAGACCACTCTGACATGGTCCTTACACCAGTACTAAGGCTACGTGCAACAATGCTTTGAAGCACATCATTCCTCCATTCCTTCGCCTGCACCAACTGTTCAATGTGGACCGTTGTCGACCATGCTTCCCACCATTACTAGACACATCACAGATTGCAGGACAAGTCCAGCAGATGGAGGAACTCAACGCAATGGGGACCATTGCTTCCTAAGGGGGGAGGAATGATCCAGGTGGATGTTGGTGGCCACCCACCTATCCCATTTGGACCCCCACAATTGTCTCTTTCAGCATTTTTCAGTTTCCTTAATTGTAGCACAACTTACTATTTTTAGCAGTTTTTTCGGGTCCTGAACTTCCGGAGCCGTTTTGAGGCCCTAAACGACGTTTTTTGGGAAATCTGGGGGCAACATGGGTCCATGGACCGATGTTGTCCTTCCCAAAGTGGTAGTTCTCGGATAGATCTTTCTAACGAGCTATCATACGCGTCAAACGGAGATCGTATGCCAAAGTTACGACCCCGGGAAATTGATGTACCAATTTACCCAAAACGGTGCCCACAATTTGGCGTTTCATCTTCTAAGGGTCGGTTTTGGAATGTGAAGGGTTTTCCATTGTTTCTCAATAATAAATAGGCCTTCGAGCCTCATTGTAACACAAGTTCGGAACAGTTCAGAGACATGTAGCCGCACATCTCTTCTCAGAGATAAGCTACCATCGTCCTAGCTGGTTTATTCCAATTCTGGTTGTAAGCATATTTCGGTAGTTTCCATTAATGAAATGAAGTGTTATTTCCGCTGCATCTCTTTATTTATGGTTATCGCATCTCTGTATTTATGGTTATCTCTGTAATCTATTGCGTTCCTATTTAACTTCGGATCAGCGGAAGAGGAAGTGAACAATCAAGAAGAAATTAGCTTTAATCCATGAACAGATAGAGAATAGTATGAAGGAAAAAAGGAAGAACCAGAGAAGAAAAACAGTGATAGAAAAGGCGAAAGAGATAGTGAAGTAAGAAGCAGAAAACAGAGAGTCGAGCTGACCTAAGGCAGCATCGAGCAAACAAAACCAGGCTTGAGAGGTTCAAGCCATCTCGGTGAGGATATCTGTTAGGAATTGAGCACCATTGGACTCATCCCATCAAAGACCAGAGAGGTAAAGACTTGGTAAGGAAAGAGTCTATGAACTCTAATGGCTTGGGGAATCCAAGTACCACCCTACTAAGCATCCTCTGTTTCTAGAGACTCAAGTGAGCTCCTCACTGTAAAAACTCTGCTTTAAAGACACAATAAAAGAAGGCCACCACTGAAAGCTAGACCGAAGACGTAGCCCTTGAGGATAGGGTGAACTCCTTATTAATGTGTTGTGTTCTTGTATTGCTTACTATGTTTCTCTTACTTTCTTCCATTTTTCCAGTGTTTGTGTATTTTGCAATCTGATTGATCCATTGCCCAAGATAACATAGACACACACCAGCACATGAGTCTGTAATACCTTCATTCATTAATTATTTAACTGAGATCACTGACGAGTGATTTTCAGATCAACTCCAAAGGCTACCAACTTTAACTATTAACCCAGGGTTTGTACAAACTTAAGAGGTATCGACATTATATGTGCAACATGCAATGTTTCCTTATTTCCCTGTCATGATGTAATTGAGTGAATGTAATGAAATAAAATCCTAAACTAATTGCATAAATAGAAATGTTACTTTGAAAGTAAATTTATCCTAGATAATAACAACAATTTGTAATTGAAATCCTAAGAGCATGAATT
Organism: Pinus taeda; assembly: GCA_000404065.3. Classification (NCBI taxonomy): domain Eukaryota; kingdom Viridiplantae; phylum Streptophyta; class Pinopsida; order Pinales; family Pinaceae; genus Pinus; species Pinus taeda. The sequence goes on along the minus strand of APFE030143697.1, from coordinate 17,875 downwards.
CAAATAAATAGGCCTAAACTACTTTTTAAAAGGACATATCCTAATTGGTGTTTATTATTCTTCAATCATGGATTTAGAGCCTAGGGGTCATGATTCAACCCTAAGGACAAAAACCAATTTTTTTTTATCAAATTGGGGCAAGTATATATATGCTAGAAGAGTGCTATAGGAAGTTACAGGTGCTGCTACAGGAAGTTATGGGATTTGCTATAGGAAGACATAATTCATCGAATGACCAAGAAAATCAAATAAAAATTGGATGGGACATTTTTTTATTTAATATGATGTATTAGGTCTCCATTACAAGTTGAATCACTCAAATATACATGTGTTAATACATGCTAAAAAATAGTAGACAATTACTATTATTTGCCACAAGGGACTTCTAGAAATTTAGATTTTGGAATAAGCAAACTAATCCATGTATCTCAATGATTATTGTTACCTTTAAAATATATTACAAGGATTAAATCATGTTTTTTATGGTAAAATAACTTATTTCAACCATTTAACCCAATCCTACAATAAGAAATAATCATTATTAAATACAGAAATAGTAAAAACCAAGAACAAGAGACGCATGTGAATAGGAAGAGAAGAAGAAAAGTAAGTTATAAAAACGAGTGATGAGGCTCCTGGGATAGCCAAGTCCAATTAAACTCAGATTTCTATGAAGGAGACACAAATTTAGGACCTTAAAATGGCACCAATCTTCATTATTTCCATCAATACAATTACATCCCTGCTAGAAATGAAAGTGGAGTTGCAAAACTACAAGTTCTCTTCACAAAACGATTAGGAAGCGTTTTCCATGAAAGGAAGAATACTTCCCCTCAAAAATACCTCAAATAGTGGATATGGTTTGCAACACTAGGAATCTACATTAAATGATGGGGAACACATTCATAGATTTTCTCAATCATTGGAGCTCTAGTATTTGTGCAATAATTTCATAATATCTTGTTGATTTATTATCCAATATTTATCCTCATGTAGTAGGAGGAAAGTACCTAAATTATCTCCTCCTCCAAACCTTCATAATCTGCCCAATATTCTCACAATATTCTACAAAAATAAATAATACTAGGCACAAATATGTAATTATCCATAAACCTTCCTAATGAACATATTAAGTTAAAAATATGTCATCTAATGCAAAAATAGATGTTTAATCTGCTGAAGGATTGTTAGATGGGCCTTAATTTATGTCTAATTTGGAGGCTCATCATACCCCCCTACTGAAAGTGTTTCTCACCCTCTAAGCAACTTAGTGACCTAATTGTGCCTCATTCCTAGCCCTAGTGGTCTCTCTCTTATGCATTCCTCAATCCTTTCTCTTAAGAATCTTGGTTGTAAGTTTTGTGAGGACAAACAGAAAAATGTAGTTGATTTTTCATGATTATTTGGCAGTATTTCAAGCACAAAAACATAACTTTTCTCTTTCCAAGTGAACTCTGTTGGGTTGTAGATCCATTTCATTCACATCCTCTCCCTTGAAAAATTCATTCCATTTTCACTCTTTTTTCCAAAAAGAATTGTGCATAGAAAAATAACAGTGTTTCTAAAGAATATTAGCCTACCTTCTTCCACTTGGTCAAGATTGGTTCTTTAATATTTTTTGGTTTGGAAAGGTCTTCCACATCCTTTTCCAACCTCCTTCTACTTTGTTCCACCATTTGGACACCTCTGAAACCATCAAAATTCCCTTTGATCAGATGTTATGACAACATAGATAATCATGTAGTAGACATGTAGCATTATGTAACACATCACAAAATATATAAAATCTTGACAAAAATTGCACCTCATGCTTATTGTTTTCTTGTTACCTTTCAATAGCATCTTCTAGGCCTTGGACAAAAGCTAGAAAGAGATTAGAGACCTCTTGGAAAACCTATTTTCATCACTGCGATTTGAGTTCTATTTTGATGGTGAATGACTTCTTTCCTTTTGTTGCCTTCTTATTATCTTTTGTAGCATACATGATTACCTAATGGGATTTGGATTTCGCTATTTTGATTAGGCCTCTCTTAGGTACTGTTATTTTGGTTTCTAACACAATTTTTTCCTTTCTTCCTTCTTGAGTTTTTCTTTTGGAAAATTTCCCTCTTCTCCATATTATTCTGCTTCTTCATTAGCTTCTTCTTATCCTTCTTCTTGGTTGTGGGATTTATATGGTTATATACACCCCCCATAGTCATCAATACAACTTTCCGAAGTTGGCAAGGCAACTGTCTATTTCTGGTAGAAGTTTTAGATATTCCTGTGTAATGAGGGTTTTTATGACAGAAGAAAAAATAACTTTCTTATATTTCCTATAGGAAGGATTATTTCATGCTCACTCAAAAATAATTGCAATTCCCCTTCTTATCAAGCTCAATTCAAAGGAATCATCCATATTTCATTTTTTATTTTTAAACTTTTTATCAAATGTTTCTCATAGGTTGTACTACTGAAAAATGAAAATTTTTCAAGATTCTTGTTCATACATTGCAAGGTAAATATGTATTTACCCTTGATTTTGGTGTTTTCCTTTGAATCCTATGGTTTTGGAGTGAAATTCCTCAAAATTAGGATCTTTTGCAACAATTTTTTCCTTCCTCTAGCATCTTTGTCTTTCCTATACCGTGTAGTATGCCTTTCGTGTAGTAGCCATGTTTCTCCTGTAGCAATTATGCTCGATCCTGTAGCACTTGAAAATAAACTATGTATATCTTATGTAGTACCTTAGAAACCCTCGATATCATCTATCTTGACCCTCGATGCGTCAGTGAGCCTCTCTAATTGTTTTGGAAATGAGCATTGCTACAACTGAAGTTGAGCCTTGTTCATTTATTTCTTTTTTTGTTAATCGATCAGAGCACTTCAGTGACTTGGCCTTTGCGAAAAATTCCTCTTTTAATTGTTGTTCCCACTCCTCATAATCATCACTCTTCCTAATTTGGCTTTTCCACATTGCATGAGTGAGGGAGTTATTTGCAATTAACTAGTTAATGGAGGTCGAGACTGCTAACCCATCCTTAGCTTATAAATCATCATCTCTCATGCAATGACAGCAACTTTCTAACTATAATATGCTCAAGAGAAGAGGTCAGTAATATTGCATACATATACTTACCTAGTGGTTGTTGGAGAAGCATGGATGTTGCGACTGAGTGTATGATCAATACATGCTTCCCTGGAGGTGCTAATTTCCTTTGATTTCTTTTGCACTGGCCTTCATAGCTTGATCATTCTTTGACTAATAAGGTTGTTGTGTGCAAGTTTCATTCTAGTGTTTAATCTTTTTCTCATGTATTGGATGGATTTCTTCCTAAGGAAGGTGTTGCTCGTTTTCAATCTTCAGAAATGGCTTAATGTTGCTCAAGGTGGCTAGATCTTCTGCTGTGTGACTAAAAAGAAAAATTGATGATGAGTTCTATTATAACTATGTAGAATATTTACAGGAGGAATCCCCTTCCTGTACCATTCATTTAATTCATCTTCAAGACCTCATTAATGCATGTGGGATTGATGGAAGGTCATAGGAGGTATAAGGAAAGGCTTAAGTCATAAAGAGTTGGTGTAGGTGGTGGAAATGTTGATGGAAAAGTTTTCTCTAATTTTTTCATGTAAGGCAGAGTGGAATTTGAAGATGACTTTATGTTATATGGAGTTGTTGAGTGATGAAGGCAGCATTGGGGGACCTCTCTCAACATTCCCTAAAGAAGACATGACATTTTGACCCCTTTCTCCAATCCGATTTCCTCTTGTAGCTTCTTATCACTCCATCACCATCTCACACCTCTATTTAATCATTCTACAGAGATCTAGCTTACATACTTTCTGATCTATCTTGATGATAAGCCATAGTAGATGGCTCGAAACGTCGATACAAAGAATTATGGATGAGATAATACCAGAAGAAAACTCTACACAAATTAGAGTCTTCCTATAGCAGAAGTAGTTTATGCATATCTCTACAATGGTGGACTGGATTGACCTGAAATTTGGTGAGAATGTTTCCAACATACCTATGAATCTCCCCATTAAACATATTCGCTAATGGATGCACAAATATTGAGAAAATTTAAAAATGGTTGTAGGTGATGGAGGTCAATTTATCAAAAAATGTGTATTGTAATTGGCTGAAATTGCTTGGTCATGTTACCATCGTCCATATGCATCTCCCTATGAAACAACTTAGCAAATGGATGCAAAGTTTTCAATATATGATAAAAACAAATTTATTCTCAGTGTATTTTGATTTCCTGGAGAAAAATAGAGCCTTCCTGTATCATTTTAAGACAACAAGGAAAATAAATGCAAAAAGGTGGGGAAGGATGGGTGGATTCTAGAAAGAGATGAGAGTGATGGATTGACATGGACTTTGTACTTCTAAAGAATTTGAGTAAAGTGGGAGAAAGTCCAAGTTTGACTTCCTTTGACTAGAATTTTGACCAACTTTTTCTTTTGGTGACAACTTGTTTTTGTTGCTTGCAGAGGTTGGAGAGCACCTACATTCATCAAAGAGATACATGGACCAAAGTATTTTTCTTTTTTTTCATGTTTTTCCTTTATGACTACTAGCTGCCTCATTGATATTTTCAACTAGTAGGTCTACCTGGGTGCCCCAAAGGAGATTTTCACATATGATTTTTTCTTTTTCTTCTTTTTTTTTTTCTCTTTCTTCCAACCCATTGACCACCTCATGAAGGCTTTCAATCAATGAGCCAATCTCAAGCGCCTCAAATGAGGTTTTCACCTGAGATTTTATTCTTTCTCTTATTTTTCATTTTTAGTTTTATTTTTTCCTATCCTACTCTACTTGAAAAAAAAATCATTTTCAAGTGTAGGAATACTTCCAATGGAGCCACTTGCATAACAGGATGACATATGAAATCAAGTGCACGCTCGGAATATATGATTTGACATGTACTTGAATGTGAGATACCAACTGCTTTGACTAAGATGAGATCAAAAAGTGTTGAACAAGAGTGTGTTGCAATAATTTAATAGTTTTCTGGAACCATATTTCAATATAGTTATGATGCCCCTCGTCCACCTGCTGATTTAGATCATCTTGGATGTCTTCTTCTTCCATAAAATTCATATATTATTCTTTTTTATGATTATTCTCTTGAACACATAAAGGATCTAATGGTTAACATGATGTAACTCCCTCAATCTCTGATTTTGATGTCTTATCTCCATCAAGTGCAACCCATGATTCTTTGGTCTTCTCATTTGAATCTTCTTTTTCTAAACGTTGTCCTTCAATGACATTAAGAGAATATATTTTTTTCAATGCTCTTATTGAGCTAAGATTAAAAACATTGATATCAAGAGGAGATGTTAGGAAGTGTTGTAACTTAACATTGTAAGTGGGATGATCTACTACCTTCTGTGGGTTTTGAAATGGTGGTATATGTAGTTGAGTGTGTGTGGATGTTTGAGATGGATGTGGTTGGGGTTGTGTTTGTGGTGGATCTGGATGGTAGGGATAACATGGAGTTGGGTATGGAGGATACTGAGGAAAAGATTGAATATATTGTGTACGAAGCCCATAAGTTTCTTGCCAACCTTGTTGCCAAAATTGGTTTTTGGGTTGCGATGGCCAAGGTTTCCAATGAAAGAGTGTGCTCCAATTACTTTGAGAAAGATGTGGATTGTTGACTTGATGGGCCCTGACCCAGGTTCAATGTTAAGTAGCCAAGAAAATCCCTACACTATTGGCCCTTTCAGCATCAATCGACGAAGCGCAGACTGAAGTCTCACTTGAAGCAATATGGGGGGATGCAGGAACCAAGTTCCTGCACCTTGAGATGGTTTTGATGTCGGTTATATGTCCTAACCTTCCTTTGCATAGACCGATAAGCCCTTTAGGGCTTATCAAAGTATGTCACTTATTTGTCCTTGAAGCCTGCGCAAAAGTCTCCAATCATCCTTTGCAGACCCTAGATAGATAGACCATGCACTTACACACCTCCGTAATTACTCTTACTTCTATATTTACTTAGATTCACTTAAGTATCGGTTAACTTTAACATGCATTGCGATTACCTTTGCGTAAATAGATATTCTTACTTGTGTTCATATGACAAATTAAATTACATAGGTTCGCGCATCAATATAGCATTAATTCGTAACCCCAATATTCAACATAACATGATCGCAACATTCATAACAAAAGTAAATTAACGCATACACAAATAATTCCAGAATACTTCTCTTTATTGATAATCTAGATTTCTAGTACAGAATCTCACTGCCCTGTGCACACAACTGCAGGGGTCCGTGCACTCAGCTACGGACTTTTACCCTAGGCCTCTGCACACTCAACTACAGAGCCTCTTCCTACGCTAAGACTCTTCATTTTTAGCTCTCACAAACCCATAAACCTACTTAGAAATCTGCCAAAACTTCTGTCTTCGTTGCCTTAGACTCTTCTAAGATTCCTTTTTTACACAATCCCATGGTCCACGGACCAAGGACGGATCTCATCAAGCCAACACAGCTATCTAAAAGAAGGGTGGAAACCATTTTTTACTGCTTACATCTTCATGCTCTGCAGCCAAAAAATGCAAAGACTTTACATTCTTTACACAAAAATTGGGCCTTTAGCCCCCAAACTTGGGCTTTTAACCCCAAAATTTACCCCAGGGGACCCATTCCCAACAAACCCCCAACACAAATCTGGTGACTCGTCCCTAAGTCACTCTAGTCACATGGATATCTTGTCACAAAGACCTCCCAACTCCACTTTTACCAGTGCAACTTCGGCGGTGCACTATGTTGCCGCCTGCTTCACCTGCTCGACTAGCTACTCCGTCATTGGCTCTGCGCTATCTACCTATATTTTTTGTTGTGTCGCCTGCAGACTGGTCAATTTCCCTTCAATGGAGGTAGTGAGTACATAGGCCTCCTCCATCCAAGGCCCCAATGTGGCCTTGAGTATTGTCTCCTTGCACTCAGCTGCATCCACCTATTCTTTCAGTGCCTTTTCTTTGTGTAGCTCACTAACCTTTATGTAATCACGATGGTGCATGTCGTCACTTTAACCTCATCATATTTCTATTGCAACTCTCTCACCTCTGTCTCTAGCCTCAGCACCGTGGGATCCTCCTATAGGTTGGTGACTACTTCAAGCAACTGCTCGAAGAGCGCAGTGCACTCCTTCATGGCGACATCTATAGCTGCTATGACATATTTGACTATGGCCTCGTGTTGTTCCTTATCCACTAGCGGAGTCAAAAGCTATGCCCACAACTCGATTTTTGAAATCTTGAGGTTTAGATCAAACTGAACCTTAGCCAGCTCTGTTCGCACTTTGTGCACTTCGGCAACGAGCTTTCGAATTTTCACATCCACTGGCTCATCTTCAGGAGTATCTAGCTCTAGAACAATCTTGCATCCCTCAGCCACTACCTTGGTAGTATGTTCATTCTTTTATGTGATGGCCTTAAGAAGATCAATGCTATAATTATTTTGTGCAACCATCCGACCATTGTTCATCCTCTGCTCACTGACAATGTTCAGTGCACATTGTTCTCAAGCCCGAAGTTTGGCGATCACACCATCTTGCAGAGTGTGAAGGGCTTCACTAGGAAGCACGGCCAAGTTTAGCCCAACCGCCTTGAGGGCACTAACAGTGACCTTTTCAGCTTCTGCTACTAGGGTCAGTGCCCCATCTGGCAGTGTTGTTGCTCGGGGATCCAGTGTGCACACCATTTATGTTGCCTCCAACATTCCAAGCGCCAAACTAGTTGACACCGCGCTGCTTCACCCCACATTGGTCTGTACCTGTGATTCCAGGATCTGCAACTCATGCAGACCCATTTGAATGGCACCCAAGGCCTGTTGCTGCTGCTGCTCAAACTATTGTAGTAGTTTTGTGATCGCATCCCTCAACGCATCACCAATTTCATTCAAATCACCCTTTGTCAAGGTGATTGGGTCAAGGGATGTTTTTCTGGCCTTCGACTTCTTCCTCGGCCCCTCCCTGGTCGAATCGTTGCTCTTCATCTTCTATCACTGGGGAAGGATATTTCTGACTTTTTCAGAGTCATGCTCCTCCTCTTCTTCCTTCCGTTCTGTCTGCTTTGTGGCAACACACTCCGCTTTGGCTTTATCCTCAGTGTTATCACCTGGATTGAACCTTGGGCTGAAGGAAGGCAATGATAGGGTAACCACAAACCACGTTTAGCCAAGTAGCTAGCCATACTAGACCGGGAGAGGGCTCTCACCGTAAGGATCTCAACCAAGATGAATAGATTGGGAAAAGCATTTTAGGATAGATATAGTAGCACAAAGTTTTGATTGGATTTTAAAGGAGTTTTGCTGGATTAGGAGGAGCTGGATAGTTTAGGGCTAGGGAATTAGGTCATAATTGTAGGGTGTTCAATGGGGCAAGGTAGGCATAGGGTTTAACACTCTAGGGCTTGCTGGGTGAGATGTTTGAAGACTAGTGAGAGGCTAGGGAGAGCATGTGATTACCATGGATCCTCCCCAAACTTTAGAAAACATGAAATGGCGAATGTTTTCCCAAAGTTGAGCAGTGATGTAATGAATTCTGCCTATCAACTTGAAAGCATTCACTTAGAAGCAATGAAATGATTAACGACATACACAAAACATACTAGCATATGATCACAAGAGAAGAAACTATACTATAACTCCATACCACATGGATCCCATAAAAATCACTGCAATTCCTATTAATCTCCTACTAAACTGCTACAAAATGATGTACAATCAAGGTCTAAGAATCCAGTTGAGTCCAACCCTTTGCAATGAGATAGAAGAAGAAGATATAGGCTTTGTTCCAACGTCCTCCCATCCTCAGGGGTCAAATCCCTAAGATGAGATGCTAATCTAACCAACACTAAACAAGAAAACAAGAATATAGTCATCTTAACAACTTGCCTCTAAAAGTGAAAAACTAATTCATTTGAGCTCAAATTGACTTCTAGTGTAATGAATCTACCCTATACTACTAACTATCCATCATATTTACATGCCAAGTCATCATCTTTGTGACCCACTTTTGTTGCTCTTCAGAGGATAATCTTTGTTCTAAAAAGTATTTAAGGCTATCATGATCCGTTTTTACCTTGAAGTGTCTTCCCATTAGGTAGGGTCGCCATTTCTTAAGCGCATGGAGTATTGCCAACATTTCCTTCTCATAAATAGCTTTGTGTAAAAACTTTCCCTTGATTGGACGACTTTCAAAAGCAATGGGTTTTTCATCTTGCATTAAAACAGCACCAATTCCATTTCCTGAAGCATCCCATTCCACAATAAAGGTTTCTGTGAAGTCCGGTGTAGCTAAGACAGGTGCTTGGCACATTGCCTCTTTCAGATGTTCGAAGGACTTTGTTGCTTCTGGAGTCCATGAAAATGCATCTTTCTTCAATAGTGTTGTTAGAGGTGCTGCTATTCTCCCATAATTCTTGACAAACTTGCGATAATACCCTGTCAACCCAAGAAATCCTCGCAGATGCTTTATGGATGTGGGGATTCTCCATTCCTTAATGGCTTTAATTTTGCTACGGTCTACCTTAACTCCTTCATGAGATACAATATGGACCAGATATTCCACCTCTTGTACTCCAAAGAAACATTTGGATCTTTCTGCATATAATTTTTTTTCCTCCATTAGTTGTAGCACCCTGTCAACATGTTCAACATGATCCTTCCAAGACTTGTTGTAGATTAGTATATCATCAAAGAATACTAACACAAATTTTCTAAGGAATGGTTTGAAAATTGAATTCATCAAACCTTGAAATGTTGAGGGTGCATTGGTAAGGCCAAAAGGCATGACCAAATTCATAATGACCCTCATGAGTTCTAAATGTTGTTTTCAGAATGTCTTCGATCTTCATTCTGATTTGATGATATCCTGAATGAAGATCCAACTTGGTGAAGTAAATTGACCATGCAATTCATCCAGTAATTCATCAATGACAGGAATGGGAAACTTATCTTTTATAGTGAGCTTGTTGAGCTCCCTATAATCCGGACACATGTGCCATGAACAATCCTTCTTGTGCACCAATACTACTAGAGTAGAGAAAGAACTTTGGCTCGGTTGAATTATACCAGCCTCTAGCATTTCTGCAACCATACGTTCAATTTCACTCTTTTGGACATAGGAATATCTGTACGGCCTGATGTTTGGAGGAACACTTCCTGGAATCAGATGAATAGCATGATCATGATCACGCATAGGTGGGAGACCTTTGGGAGTCCCAAATACCTTTGAATGATTGTCCAAGACTTTTTGGAGATCTGGAGAAATAGATGATTCCAATGTGGAAACATCTGGAGAACACAATTGCGCAATTACAACTCTTTGTTCCTTTTCTAGAAACTTTGTCATACAATTAGAGCTAATTATCTTTCCTGGTTTCCCTGCAATACCCCTTAATTCAACTTCCTTTCCTTCCATAGAAAATTTGATGAAAAGTTCTTGAAAATTAAAAGCTATTGTACACAGGGATTGTAGCCATTGAACTCTTAGTACAACATCAGCACCTCCGATTGGAATGGAAAGCATTGGGCTAATCAATACATATTCTCCCATGGATAGCTTGATATTATGGCACTTTCCAGAGCAATTTATTGTTCCTCCATTTGAAATCATCACTTGACACTCTGGTGCTGGATATAGGAAGCAATTCAATTCTTTTTCCAGCTTGCAATGAATAAAATTCTGGGTGCTTCCTGAATCAATCACCACTATTACCTTTTTTTTCTTGATTTGTCCTTCTATCTTGATGGTTTGAGGAGTGGTAATTCACGCCAATGCATTACAAGATATGGTTGGATTCATTTGTTCTTCATCTAGGCTTTGTTCCTGGAGTATATCCTCTTCTTTTGACCTTTCCTGCTCATTTTCTTCTTCCTCTTCATAATCTATGTAGAATAATTTCTTCTCAGCACACTTATGACCTTTAATGTATTTGCTATCACAACTGTAAGAAAGCCCTTTTTCTCTTTTTTCTTCCAATTGTTGTGGTGTCAACCTTATAGGTTGTGGAATACTAGGGGCAACAACACTTCCGTCTTTATAGTTGTGAGTGGTGTTAGCACCTAAATCCACCTTAGGCTGAAGGAAGGAAAAATTCAGGGTAACCACAAACCATGCTCAGTCTGGTAGCTAGCCCTACCAGATTAGGAGAGGGCTCTCTCGAAGTCACACTCAGTGAATAGATAAACGGAATGATCTGAGATGACTTGCAGTGAAATATTGATCTTAGGCTAGTAAGTAAATATGGATACAAGAAGCGATTTTTTATGAATGACTTTGTTTCTGGGATGGTATGGGACCAACAGACAACAATGAAAAGAGAATTTAATACAAAGGCACAAACTACTTCATGAGGCAAAATAGGCGGAAAGTCTAGCAAGTTAGTTTGAAATAATGCGAAATGGAGAGATTGCTTTGGAGGGTGAAAAGGGCATGGACAACATGAATCCTTTTCAATGGAAGAAGAACACTGAACATGAAATGTTTCCACACGTAGAGCAATATAAGTGAATTCTACCTTATCTAACTTAGAAAATTTCACTGGAAATGAATATGAAATGAACTGTGAAACATAAAAAAATACATATGAAACATAAGAGACGCATTTTCTATACTCACAACCACATGAATTTCATGAAACAGAGCCGATGCCTTTCATTAATCCTCTGTCAAAATATACAATGAAGAAACAAAGTTTTTTTCCCACAGTCTCCCAAAACTTACAAGCCAACCAACCCTTTGCAAATGGTTTGCATACAATATATAGAATGTGCCATGAGGAGATAGAATGCCCAAGGGTTGGGGAGTTTCTCGAATCATTACAAAATGGAGATGGAAAGCCAACAATTAGCTACAGGTGCAACGTTACAAACATGACAAATGGCTTGGGTGACTGTTTGCCTTCCTTCTTCACTTTGATAGAAGCCAATCCAGAGTGAAAATGATTTAAACTTTGCCTTATGTGCTGAAAAGGTAAAGTGTAGATGAGTCGGCCCACTTGTGGAAAGTCACGAATTGAAATTTTACGAAACAGAGGTCAATTTGGCCTTTTTCTCTATATGCGTTGCGCCAAATTCTATATGCACTGCGCCACTTTGGAGGTTGTTTTGAGGCACCTGCAGGAGTAAAACATGTGCCCAAGTATGCCTGCTGGAAATCCTGGCCTGTCTACTTTCCAACACAAGTGGAATTTCTGAATTTGGTGCTCATTTTCCCCTCCAAATCTTCATTCTCCTAAGACTGCTTCCTATGTGTCAAAATAGGGGCAGAGAGGTCATTTTTTGGGTGTTTTTGACCTCCTGGAGACTCAAATCATGCCCAAATTTCTTGTCCAAGCACCAGTTGTCATGATTTTTCATGTTGAATCCACAAATGCAAGCCATTTGTCATTTGGAGCTCCCAATCCTAAGCGTCGCGCAACTGGGAGAAAAAACCTGTGTTTTGACCAAAAAATTTCATTTTGACCAAAATTGCCCCAAATTTCTTGAAATTTGGGTTGGAGGTTCTCTAAGTGGCACTATGCTGGGCCAAAGAGGATTCAGCCAAGATTCGAAGCCGATCTTGCTCCTTTTGCCTCTTTTGTCTCTTGGTTGCTCTGCTCAATTTTGCCTTCAAGCTCCTTATCCGAGCCTTTGCACTCATGTTCCATGCCCTGTAATGATAAAACATCCTCCTCAGTATGGTTTTTTCTTTGTTAGCCTTCTCCAATAGTCTATCAAGGTGGACGTTGATCTGCTCAAGCAAAGACTCAAGGTCATTGTTGATCTCTTGCTCCAAGGTAGTCAGCTCGATCCTCCTTTGGTGGGTAGCTTTTTGATTCTCATGGATGTTTTGTAGCTCCATGATCTCATGCTGGTCCTCAAGCTGCTTGTTCCTCTGCTCCAAATACCTGATGATCCATTTGGCCCTCTCCAAATTGAGTGACAAGTCTTGGATCTCCGTGTTCTACTCCTGAATGGTCATCCTAAGTCTGGCACTTTCCACATCTGCATCATCATCCTGAATGAGGATGAAGTTGGCCTCCTATTCACCTGATGGCCCCTCCTCATGCATAGGCCTCTTGCCCTTGTCCTGTGCCTGTGTAGTCAATGCCAGAAGTGAGGCCCCTTCCACCCCGGGTGGAGATAACACTCGCTTTGTTGCTGCAAACAAGTGCCTACTGCCTCTCTAATATGTCACTAATACTGGCATAGTCGTGGTCTCATGATGCTCATACTGATGAGAAGGACCACCTATCTCAGGCTATGCCTCTAATAGTACCTATGAAGTACTGAAGAGGTCACGGGAGATGAAGTTCTCCCAAGCAATGCCCTGCAATCCCAACTGATGATCCACCAAAATCCGGATAAGAGAAAAGTGATACATGCTGTTAAGCTGCTGCTGAGGGGTCTTATGCTGCATGAAGGTGTTCATCCTCTCTATGTTCAAGCATATGAAAAATGGGAGTTTCATCCTCCGAACCCTGGTAAAGTGCATGAGCAACTTGATGTGATAGGCATATAGACGAGAGAACCTCCCTTCACAGCTGAAGTATTTCATGATCAATTTCATGAGTGGAGCATACTCATCTTTCAAGTATCAAAATGGAAAGACTCTTGTGAGCTGCCTCAAGAATCTGGCCTTAATGTAAGGCTCATAGTGTTGCCTATCCACCTTCTTTTTCTTATGCTGCTATTCTCCATCATTTGGTATGCCTGTTGCCACTGAGATAGTTTCAGGTGTCAATGTGAAGGTGAACCGGGCCAAGATAGACTGACCTCCATGTAGGTGAAGCACAAAAAGACGGGCCAAATAATGATGGACTCTAACATTAGCCACCCTTTGACAAAATTCGAAACATGATAGGTGCTGAAAGCATGACATGGCAAGAGGGCAGGCCTGCAATTCAGTGAGGGTATTTGGCTCATCCCTAACATGTTTTCCACTCTTGTGATGTCTCCTGGGAGCCTGTTCTTCTGAGGAAGAATCACTCTGTGTCTCCATCTCATACTTTGATGAATGCTCAGAGGCCATGACTGTTGTGTGTACTGTACTTGGGCTTCCCTTTGATGATGATGTGAAGCTAGGTGTTGTTTTTTATATTTGCCACCAAGGGGAACAATGAAACAAGGGAGTATTTGGAAGGGAGTAATATGATGGGAATAGGGGTTATGGGGAGAAGTTTTGTTTAGGGATATGTAGTGGGGTTAGGGGATTTGATAAGGTAGGGTTTGGGGCTTGATAAGGTAGGGTTTTGGGGTGTTATGTTGACCAAAGAGTGGAGGGATAGGGGATAGGGTTTGGTAGTGTTTTAGGGTAGGGATAATAGGAAAAACGAGAAAGGGAGGATAAGGAAAAATGGTAGGAGAGGGAAAAATGGTAGGAAAACAGAGCCTTGGCATCAACACCACAATTATGTAACCCTAGCCACCATATTTTTGATGTTTTTTGAGTGGTTGGCTTTATGAGTTTTATGGCCATTAAACATAGCCAAGAACCACCATATCATCCATAAAATTTGATGAGCAAGCCATGATATACAGCCTACCTATAAATTTGATGGGTATCACAAGCAATTTGAGGTGATTTGGCATGATGTCGGCCCTTTGTGGGTGTGCGCCATGCGCCAAACCCAGTGCGCCGCGCCCTGGGTGTGCACCGCGCCCGTTGAAAAAATGCACTGAGGGGTGGCTCTATGTGTGCTGCGCCCTCTGTGTGCCCCGCACCCCTTTGTGTATGCACCGTGCCCTGAAAACTGCCTCCAACTTGCTCCAAACACGCACTATGCACTCTCAAACACTTTGCAATGTTTCCCTATGCACTTGATTTGCACAATGACTTTGATTTTGGTGGAAAATTGTATATAAAGGCTTTGAAGTCATGGGTTTGATTTTTTCCTCTTCAAAAACCCATTTTGCTAATGTTATGTTTTGACACTTTCTCACTGACTTAAAGCAACACTGAATTTCACTTTCCCTTTGAAATTTTAGCTCAAATGATGAAATTTTCGGCACTCTTTGCAGGGATTGCACGACGGACATTTGGTCATGGAAACCATGACTACATATGAAGAAATCAACTGACGACTTTTTTGAAAATTTTATCACCAATGGCACTGTCTGGATTTTCTTCAAAACAGATTTTTGAAGAAGAGTCGAAGTCTATCCACATGATGATGAAACTCTCTGAATCATAACTCTATAAGGCCCTCACTCTGGCCTGCATGGCTTTATTGGATATGTTTAAAGACCAAATTGATTAATCCCTAGACCTAATGATTGAAAATTACTTTTGTCCATTAAAGGACCAAACCTTGACTGTCATGAACTTTGGTGATCATTGACAAAAGACCTAAGCCAACAGGAGCCAAACATGAGGGGAAACGATTAGCATGACCTTTTCTGTCAGATTATGGCATGCCCCTAGCAGAATGCAGCTGGGTGAATGGAGTGGGACACTTAAAAATGAAATGCATAAAGAGTTTTGATCTCTGACGGAGCATTGACAAGACCGACTCTAACAAGTGGTATGCTTCTTGGTTGCCATAATTTTTCTTTCCATTTTTCTTGCTAACCTGAATTCCTTCTCTAATGAATCAGGTTCCCAAAGGCAAACATCATGTTGGATATTATCCTTTAAAGACCCGATGAACACATCAATCCTATGCTCCTCTGGAATATCTTTTACCCTTATGTTCAATTTTTGGAACTCCTCAATGTGCTCCATTATTGAACCCTTTTGTCTGAGACTTATCAATTGGCTAAAAATGGTGTTGCTTTTTGTATCCTCATAATGTGCTATCAATTCTTCCGTAAAAATCTCCCAAGTGATAAATTTTTTACGAGAGCAAAGTCATTGATACCATACAAACTGATTTCGTTCCAAATATGAAGTTGCCATATGTACCGTACCTTTTGTGTGTTTTTCACATTATTGAGATCGAAAAATTGCTCCATCTGTAATATCCATGTTGCGGGATCCTTGCCACCAAACTTCCTCATATCGATTTTTGGAATATGGTGGGTCTTCGATCCAACATTAGAGTCTATGGGATCATGATTAACATTTCTTTTGTTCTCATCATGAGTTTCCTTTAGTGCCCTTTCACCATTAGTGACCATTTCTTGTAGCAACTTATTCATATTTATCTTCAATTCTTCCATCTTATCATCCATGCCATCAATTTGCGCGTCCATGCCATTCATCTTAGTTTCCATGCCATTCATCTTAGCGTTCATGCCATTCATATTAGCTTCTACATCTTTCTTTAAACAATCCATCTTAGCTTCTACACCTTTCTTTAAACCATCCATCTTAGCTTCTACATCTTTCCTTAAACCATCCATCTTAGATTTTGTTTCTTTTTGTGCAAGTGACACTTGTTGCACTTGTTATTGTAATTTTGTTATATCATATAACATTTCTTCTTCTTCTTCATGAGTCATGCTAGAGCTTTCAGGTTCCTTACTAGGTGTTTTCATTTTCATTCCTCAGGGCATTATTTACTGATAATAATGCTCTACTATCCCTTTGAATTCCTTCAAAATAAATTTTCAAACCAATCTTAAGAAAAAATTTAAAAGAATCTACACACCTTTTTTCACTTTGTAGGAGCTCAATATTGCCTCTGATGTATCCCTGTACTTTCAGATCATCCAGTTCTGAAATTGTAACTTGTGGTTTCCCTCTATGTCCTCTTTCCAATACCACTAGTCTGAGCGAAATTGGATTCTCCAAGGAAGAGCTATGCAAAATCTCCCACAGTGACCTGATTATAGACTAGTTTAGTAGAGCAAACTTGTACGATGTGCCACGATTCACTGTTTCAACCTTTGGCTCTGAAACATATATAAAAGAAACTACAACCCATCCTCTTTCTGCACCTTCTCACAAAATTTCAATCCAATGCTCAAAGAAAAAGTTATGATGATTTTCCCCAAGTCACCTGTTTGGAATGTAATTCAGAAGTCTGCAAAAAGACCAACTTCCTCAGATCATATCTCTGCAAATATAGCGTAAAAAGATCTGAAATTCCGATCTGAGATTCCGCGTAATGTCTTCTCAAATGGGTTTTTTGTTTAGCTTCTGAAACATCGCAGAAAAATATTTATAATGAAAATTCCACGATGACCTGTTTGGAGCAACGAAACCCTAGAATCCAAAGCTCTGATACCAAATGTTATGAAACCAGCTCAAGAAAAAGATAGAAAAGATAGATCAACGCCTTAGAATTGAGCCTCTTTGAGGGGGCAACCTCATTTACATTACATAAATGAACAATTCTTTGATGATTCATGTTATCATAAAATCAGTACTAAGGGCTGCTACTTAATAAGATCTCATGAAACTGTTTCAGACCAAGCTTTAGACTAAGGTTTAGCCACCTTAGTCAGAGAGGGCTCTCTCACAGATTTTTGATATGCATTAAAGGGAAAGAAATATGGCTAACTCTTTAAACAATATATGAAATTTATGCTGGTTGGAACAACAAAAATAAGGATTCTCCCATTGGGCTCATGGAGTCATACACTTCTGCAGTAAACAAGTAGCTACTCAATCATAGAAACCAAGGCATATAATGTCTCAATGCTCAAAACATTTACTAAGAAGAACCTCAACTCAAAAAACATACACAGGAAGTCTGAGCACTTATGTGAATTCAGAGTGATTTCATGTTTAGTGAATTGTAAAACAAGATGAATAAAGACCAAACCACATATACTCTGAGCATTTGAAACAAAAGATGAATCTTGGGAAGAAAAAGTATTCTTTCTATTACTGTCAAAGTACTTTACATAAGCCAATATGAAAACTCTGTTTTTATAAAAATCTCCAACCTCTTTTACATCAGAGTTTTTCCTATATATAGGAAACAAAACTAAA
>APFE030143683.1:145824-159579 GCA_000404065.3 Pinus taeda | reverse complement strand
AGGACCAAAGTAGATTGTCATGACAAGGCTATTGATTGCCTGGATGATAATGGGGAAAAGAGAATCTTGCAGGGAAAGTTGAATCCTACATCAGTTAGAATGATTGCAGCTATGCAAGATAAGCCCAGTCACAGAAATGGTTGTGTACTATTTTTATTCCATATTTCTAGTGAAAAGATAAGGATGTTGAGGATGCAAAAATATTCAAGAGGTACCCTGTATTGCAACATTTTCAGGATGTGTTTCCAGTAGTAGTTTCAGAGTTACCTCCTCACAGGGAAGTGGACTTTTCTATTGAGTTGGTACCAAGAGAAATAACAACATCTAAGGTATCTTACATGATGAGCAATCCAAAGTTGGTAGAATTGAAGTTGCAGTTGAAGGAAATGCTTGATAAGGGATACATTAGGCCAAGTGTATCACTTTGGGGTGCACTAGTGTTGTTCGTGAAGAAGAAGGATGGTACTCTCAGGTTGTGCATTGACTACAGGTAGTTGAACAAAGTAACCATCAAGAACATGTATCCATGGCCAATGATATATGACTTGTTTGATCAGTTGAAGTGAGCATTAGTGTTCTCAAAGACTGATTAGAGATCATAATACCATCAAGTACACATTAAAGAATAGGACATCTACAAGACTGATTTTTGGACCAGGTATGGGCTTTATGAGTTTTCTATAGTTCCTTTTTGTTTAACTAATGCTCTCACTACTTTTATGTGCTTGATGAATAGTGTCTTATGTCCTTATATGGACATGTTTTTTATTGTATTCATTGATGATATATTGATATATTCTAAGAATGAGGAAGAGCATGTCAAACATTTAACAACAATATTGAGATTGCTAAGAGAGAATTAGTTGTATGCCAAGCTTAGTAAATGCAATTTCTTTCAGATAGAGGTACATTACTTGGGACATGTTGTCTCCATGGAAGGTATAACAGTGGACCCTAAAAATATAAGTGTTATTATGGAGTGGGCAACTCCTAAGAATGTGGATGAGGTCAGATCATTCATGGGGTTAGCAGGTTATTATAGGAGGTTCATCAATAAGTTCTCATGGATTTCATATCCTATTACATCATTGTAGTGAAAAGGAAATAAATTTGAATGGGCCGAAGAATGTGCAACAATTTTTGAGCAGTTGAAGCAATTGTTGACAAACACTCCATTGTTAAATATTATAGATCCAAATAAAGAGTTTGTGGTGTGCATAGATGCTTTCAAGAGAGGACTCGGTGGATTCCTAATGCAAGAGGGACAAGTGGTGTGTTATGAGTCATGAAAACTAAATGAGCATGAGCAAAACCATGTGACACAGGATCTTGAGTTGGGAGCAATCATTCATGCATTAAATATGTGGATGCACTATATTCTTGGTAGGAGGTTTGTATTGATGAGTGAGAACAAGGGGTTGAGGTACCTATTTGACCAATTGAATATGAATGTCAGGAAAACTAGATGGTTAGATACCCTTAGTGAGTTTGACTTCAAGATCAGATACATTAAAGGAAAGGAGAACAAGGTTGCATATACTCTTAGCAGAAGAGTATAGGTAAATCACATAGTAGCTATGAGTTCATATGGGACACATTTACAAGATTGGATGTTACAGGAAAGACAACAGGATGACAAGTACCGGTAGCTTAGGCATAGGTTACAACAGGGTACTGGTGATCAGGATGTGGACTATTGTCTCACAGTAGATGGCTTAGTCATATTCAGGGATGGGATCTATGTGTCAGATGACAGTGAGCTTAAGAAGCTTGTCTTGAGGGAGTTTCATGTCAAGCCATATTCAGGCCACCCAGGATATCAGAAGACATTGACAACAGTGAATAATTTTTACTATTGGCTGAATCTGAAGAAGAAAGTGGTAAATTTTGTTGCTAGATGCTTAGATTGTCAGCAAGTGAAAGATAAGTGTATGCACCCATTTGATTTGTTATAGCCTATTCCAATTCCGGAGTGGAAATGGGAGGTCATTTCCATGGATTTCATTACAGGTTTTTCGAGGACATCGAAGTAGCATGATTCCATCATGGTTGTGGTTGAAAAGTTGAGCAAGGCAGCTCACTTCATTCCAGTGAAGTCTACTTATTCGGCTAGTGATGTGGCATGGGTCTTCATTAGAAAGATAATGAGATTGCACTGTCTTCCAAAGACGATTGTTAAGTTCACCTCCATGTTTTGGAATGAGTTATTTGCATGTTTGGGCACAGAGTTGGCCTTCAACACAACTTATCATCCACAGACAGATGGACAGACAAAGAGGGTCAACAAGATCCTGGAGGATATGTTGAGGATGTATGTGATGCATCAATAGCAGAAGTGGGAGGAGTATCTTCCATTGGTTGAGTTTTCTTACAACAATGGTTATCAGGAGTGACTGAAGATGAGTCCATTTGAGGCACTTTATGGGTGGAGTTGTAATACTCCCATCAGTTGGAGTGATCCAATGAATAGGGTACTTATAGGGCCAAACATGTTGGCAAAGATGGAACAAGAAATGCAGGTTATCAAGAAAAATATAAAGGTAGCACAAGATAGGTAGAACAATTATGCAGACCAACATGAGGCATTTAAGGATTTTTAGGTTGGGGAGCACGTGTACTTGCACATCAAGCCCAAGAAGAGCTCCTTAAGGATTGGGTCATGTGTGAAGTTGGCACCTTGGTATTGCAAACCTTTAGACATCCTTCAGGGGATTGGACCAATGGCCTACAAACTTGCACTACCTATGATAGTGAAAGTCCGTGATGTTTTCCATATTTCACTACTTAAAATATATCTCAAGGTTGTTGACCATGTGATTGATTGGTCTGTATTGTAGGTGGATCCAGAAGGAGAGTTCCAGTCAGAACCTTAGTGCATATTGCAACAAAAACAACTCATGCTCTGGAACAAAGAAATCACACAAGTTAAAGTGCAATGGAAGAAATTTGGGCCCAATGAAGCTACATGGGAGATAGTTGATCAAATGCGGGCTATATGTTCTTCATTGTTTTCCGATTGAGGCAAAGAAATTTTGGAATATGTACATATTTATGTATGTTTGTTACTGTAAATACCATAACGATCTTTGTTATAAATCTCCAATAAGTGGTATGGTTGTCATGTTGTCATGCTTGTCATGATGGTTTTAATTTTGAGCAAGTTGTTCATTATAAAGAATGCAATGAGCTGGGTTATAAAGCTCCATGGGAAATATATTTTTCTTTTCAACAGTTTTTCTAGTTGTAGGTGTCATTAAACATTGAGGATGGTGTTCCCCTAAGGGGGAGGGGTCTGTAACAACCCTAGGTTAAAATTTCATGTAATAAAGTTAATAAAGGAAAAATAAGATCAAGTTCAAGGGACACATATTCCAAGTTGAATGTTGGGAAAAACATCCTAGTGGGAATCACTTATTGTTGATTATGGCTAAGGGAAATTGGCAAAGGCAATGGAAACGGAGTTGAAAAGGCAATAAGGTATTATTGGCATTTATTTATGAAATAAAGGAAAATGGGAGAAAAGGAAGGTGAAAGGTCACTGGTTGCATGTGAGGAGGAAATTGAAGGAAAAATCAAGAAATTAGAGGCATCAATAATAAAAAGACATCAAAGCATCAATTTGGGGCCTTTTGTCAATTCAATTTTGGAATTAGTCTCAAAGACGAGAAGAGCACCAAGAGGAGAAGGAAAGAAAGCAAATAAAGGAAGGACAAGGAAAGCAAAGGAAAGCAAGGATCAAGCAAGGAAAGGTTGGATCAAGCAGATTCATCAGGAATACTTGCAGGTAACAGGTTGCATGTATGATTTCCTATATGGTTTTAGCATGCATGGTATATACATGTGTGTATTTGGTTCATTTGTTGTCATTGACATGGGTTTTTTTGGGTTTCAACACTGGTTTTAGCCTTCCCTTCGATTTCCAGATACCCATGGTGTGATGGGATCCATTCTTAGTTGAGCTTTGGATTATCGAAAGGTTTTGGATTCGGGTGAGGCGGTCTTAGGAAAATTCCAAGGGTTGGGGGTGGAGAAGGTTTTCTCCAAGAAACCCTCGAAATGTGGGTGGAGACAAGAAATTTCCTCAAGGCATGGTGAAGGAATTCTGAGGCATCCAAACTCAGTTTGGTTTTGTGATCTTGTGACCGGTTTAGGTGATATCACGGTAGTGTGAGAGTGGAGGTGGTTTAAACTCTAGATTCCCTTGGTTCTTTATGGATTTATTTATCCCATGAGATCCCACATTCATACTTGCAATATGGCACACGGGTGATTGGATGAAATAAAGATTTGGTTCAACCCAATCTATGGTCAGGTGGTACATGGAAGTCCTTGACTTGGTTGGATTTTGCAATATATTAATAAGAGCTAAGTTCCTCTTGTCTTTATGAGTAAATGTACTTGTTATTATGTGGATTTAATGGTTGTTTTATCATTGTTAATTATTTGGTTATATGTTGGTTATAAGCATGGTTTTACGATAATTTTAAGTATGGATATTATCACCTTTTAATTGATGGTTAATGAATGCATGACCTATTTGGTATTATTGCATCTATTGTGAGAGGGAATTAGTCCTTCTTGGTAAACCTCGTATAAGTTTAAGATCTCTATGTTTGGATATGCATTCATGACCTGTAAGTTGCATCTTCACTATGCATTTGAGAGAATGAATATCATGGTTACACTGGGTTAGGTCAATTCCTTGACTAAGTTTTGTGTTAGAGGCTTTGTCTCTAATGTTATTTATCATCTTTGGAAGTTTCATTAAGTTTTGGACAGGGGTTTGGATCTTAGCCCTTTACAAGTGACTTAAATCTCATGGTCGTTGGCATAGAACTTCCTGAAGGAGACTATAGTCGTTGGGAAGCAAGCTAATGGGAGAAAATGGAGGGTTACAATCACTTGGAGGCCTTGTCATGGGAGTGACTGGGGGTCTAGTTCACTGAAAATAAATTTATCTCAAGGGTTGGACACTTGTAATGGTTGGTTGCTTCTTGGGGGGTCCTATAGCACCTGAGGGAAGTCACTAAGGTTTTGTTTTGTCGGCTCCATTTCCTTAAGGTCATCTAGGAGGGGTATTCATGTCATAGTATCCCCTCAACTCATGTTTACCACAAGCAAACCGATTAAAATGGGTAGATGTGAGAGGATTCATGTTACACTTTTGATGATAGGGAACAATGAAAAAAACATTACATCCATAAAGAAAGAATTAAGGAAAGGTTTTGAAATGACATATTTGGGTTATTTTCACTACTATCTTAGTATTGAAGTAACTAAACATCTAAAGTTTATATTACTCTCTCAAAAGAAGTATATTGGAGACTTTTTGAATAGGTTTGGCATGTATGAGTGCAATCCTTTGAACACTCCAATGGAACATAATTTAAAGCTCACATCCACAAAGGAAAATAATTTGAGGATGCAACAAAGTATAGACAACTCATTGGACGTCTCAACAACCTCACAAGTACCAGACTGAACATTTCATTTTTTGTTGGAATCCTCTCCAGATTTATGAAAAAGCCTTGTGAGGGTCATTGGTATGCTACAAAAAGAGTTCTAAAGTACTTGAAGTGAACTCAAGGCTTTGAAATCAAGTATACATAGGTGGATGACTTCAACTTGATTGGATACTCTGATTCAGATTTTTATGGAGATAAATAAATTGGAGTATCTACTTTAGGTTATGTTATGAGTTTTGGATCAAGAGTTGTCTCCTGGAGGTCACACAAATATTCATTTCTAGAAGATTCCACAATTGAGGCAAAATATGTGGCACCAACTAAAGCAATGAGGGAAATTGTGTGGCTCAAGAAAATTCTAGAAGATTTGCAGGAGAAACGAGTGCATTCAACTCCTCTTTTGATTGAAAACACGTTTTCAATAAAATTGGCCAAGAACCCAAAGTTCCATGATCGAACCAAGCACATCAATATAAAGTATCATTTGATTTGACATCATGTTGAGGCCAAGGCTATCCACCTACGAAATTGTTCCACAAATGAGCAAATTGTAGACATCTTCACCAAAGCACTCATAAGAGAAAAGTTTTAAAGATTTAAAATGATGCTTGGACTCACCAACATCCCTTCAGATTAAGGGGGGGAATGTTGACACCCAATCTGAAAGGATTGGGATTATTGTAAATAGTTTAATATTTTATATATGAATTAGAGAAAACCAAGAGACCTTGGAATTGGAATCCCAAGAGTCTCTCCACTTATGTATATATTCAAAAGATTTAGAATGATGCTTGAACTTACCAACATCCCTTCATATTAAGGGGGTGGGGGAATGTTGACACCTAATATGAAAGGATTAGTATTATTGAAAATATTGAAAATATTTTAATATTTCAGTTATGAATTAGAGAAAACCAAGATACCTTGGAATTGGAATCCCAAGAGACTCTCCACTCATGTATATATTCATTATTTGGTTAATGCAATGAAACAAGTCACATAGTGTAGTTACCAATTCCTGGCCTAACACAATGGGACTTCCTTCTTTGGTCTAGACCTGACCTTGGTAACCAACTTTATCAGTTTCTCATTTGGCTGCTCCATTCCTAGAGATTCCTCCATCTCTTCCTCAAAACTTGTGTCCTCACTCTCATTGATGTCTCCCACATCGGGGTCTCCTCTCTTGGAGCTTTTTGTGGCCCCCATTATTTCCTAGATATGTGTTAATTCCAGTCTCAGGTCTTCGTCCATTATGCTCTTTTCTCAGCCCCCTCTTCTGGGCAACATATTTACAGCAAAATTCCTTAACAAATCCTAAGAATTCCTTAACAGTTGTAGGATTTGCAAAGATCTTCTGCTTTGATACCACTTTGATGCAATGCTAATGGGAAAAACAAATATTAAAACAAATTCATGGGGTTTTCAACCCACACTTTTCCAAATCCCCCAAATGAAAACAAAAATCCCTTTTCCCTCTTGACGTAAAAACCTCTTTTCTTCTTTTCTTCATAATTTCTTTTATTAAATGAATGCAAGGTCCACACACATTGAACAAAGACTAGTCAAAATCAAGGTTGTTTCTTCTTACCAAGCACATGCACCCAGATAATTGAGCCTAAAAGACTAAACAAGTACAGGGGGTCCTTTTGTTGGGCTACTCGGGGTCGGGATCTCCTTCCACACTCAACTCACTTGTTCTCAATGATACTTTTCCCAACTAATGTTGATTCGTAGCATAACTCCATTAATTCTCTAGTTTAATCAATGGAATTTAGTGGCGAAAACACTAAGCCACTCTGTGACTTAACTGATTCTCAATCTCAACAAGTTTGTATGAAGTATATGAGATGGATCTCTCAACAACCTGCATATGAATCGAAGGATTCACACTTTATTTGAATTGAACCAATTCTTCAATCAACCAAACAGAAATTAACATATTCAAAAACGCATATACAGGGCCCACAAGCAAGGCTAATACATGAGTGCATATCTTTAACAAGAAATTTCAGAGCTTCCTTGTACATTCGAGAATGCATTCTTCTTCTAACTAGATTTGTGCCCGTGAGGCCTTCATACACACATTTTATACAAAACGGAGAGAGATTTTTTTTTTTGTAACAGATTTGGGAGGCACTGGAAAATAGCAACCTTCCCAAAAACAACACCTAGGCTTTTTTAGAAGCCCTCTATTAACAACTAGAACAATTCTCCCAAACATAGGAACACATAAAAAAATAGAAAGCAATATGTATGTGCAATTGTCCCTCAAAAGACACATAACTACAACAAAATATTACAGTAGGAGATATTTACATGGAATATGTGTGTGTGTGTCTCAAAGATAGGGACACATTAAAAAAAATAGAGAGCAATATGTATGTGCAATTGTCCCTCAAAAGACACATAACTACAACAAAATATTATGATAGGAGATATTTACATGGAATCTCTCTCTCTCTCTCTCTCTCTCTCTCTCTCTCTCTATATATATATATATATATATATATATATGAAAAAAATGCAAAGAGATGCTCCTGTATCATGTCCCAAATATGATGCACCCCAAAACATGGTGTAAACACATTAGAAGTAACCTTAAAAGATAATAATCCATTTTTGGATTGTAAAATGCACCTTGTAATTAGAGTTGTGCATCAATTTTTGTTTCATTTTAGTTTGTTATTATTACACATGACACATATATTTTATGTTAGGATTTATGAGAACATTTCCACTAGTAATGCAATTATATTCATAATACCTTGATGACATATTAAAACTTGTAGCTCTCAACCCTTTCTCTCTCTACTCTAGTTTTTAGCTAGCTCTCTATTCAATTTTTTATTTGTGATTCAACTAGGGTTGACATAATGACTAACTAACAACTCTAATGTTTATCATCCCATTGCTACTAATTGCAAAATCCTCAAATATTCATCTTTATCTTGAACTCTTCAAGGTCCAATAGTTATGCATGATAATTGGAACTTTGTGTCCCTATGGAAACATTCAAGTAGTGTCCCTTAATTTCACTTGCCTCTAGGTTGAACCTTGTAAATTAATTCTACACAAAAACCAAACCAATCTCCCTAGTATATGAGCTTGATTGTTCAACATCATTTTTATTATCACAATTCTTTAAGTTCCTATAGTGTGATATTATAGTGTCTCATCCCATTATTATCTTAATGTGCTAATATTGTGAACTTATTAATGTGCTAATATTGTGAACTTATTATACCACTCCTTTCTAGTGTCATATATGTGCTCCTTCCTTCAATGTTGTGTGATTTCTTCTTATATGATCCACCCTTGGAGCTTAGAGCATGAAAGTTGATATTGGTGGGCCTTGGTGTGCCCTATTGACCACTAACTCGTGTGGTGTTATGATTTACATTACTTAGATTGCACTAAGATAACTCTAACTATTGTTCACACATGCATTTACTTAGGTATAATAATACATAACCATATTAACCAACAACGAGGAAATGATTTAGTTGTATGTTATGCTCAATCTACATAGCTCTCAACCCTCTCTCTAATCAATGCTTTAATCATCTCGCTATATCTGATTGATACACTTACTAACACACTAACTCTAATTTCTATCATACCATTGATGTTCATGGATGGCTCTTAAAGTCATCTTGTCTTACTCATCTTCCTCTTAGACTCTTTAACTCTTGATTCCATTGTTCAACTTCATCTTTTTTATCACAACCTTTCAAAGATCTTGATCACAATATTTTAATCCCATAGTTGTGGAAGACTTGCACCTAGCCCCACCCATGTTTTGCTAGCACAAGGGCACACAAGCACGAACACTACCACTTGCATGCAACTAGAGAGACTTGAATCTTGGTGGGGGTAATAAAAATATCTTTCTTTCATTAAACCAACAAGCCACAACCAATAACATGGATGCTTTCACTAGCTAACCAACTATAATGTTGATCATTCCATTTTTGCTCATGGTCTTAGCTTCTTTCTCTCACAGTCGTCTTCTTAGCTTCTTTCACAACTATTCATCTTCCTTGCGAACTCTTCAACTTTCAATTTGAATGTTCAATTTTGTTTCTCTATGATGACTCCTCAACTTTATTCAATTTTATTTTGTCTTTTATATCAGACATTTCAACTTCATTTAGCATTCTCATGTCATGTTGTGCTCCTAGCATGTTCTTTTTATGTGCTCATCTTGTTTCTGGCACCATTTATCGAATTTGTACCTTTTTCCTATGGATATTTTCTTAACCAAAATAAAATAGTAAGGCATTTGGGAAGGTATCCACATCACTCGGAATCATACAACCTTTTAAATCTTGTAGTGGATAAATATTAATAGATATCACATTGAGAGGAGGCAAGAATCAAAGACCTTGTCCCAATAGTTATGGATCTTTAACCAAAACACCAAACTGAAATATATAGGAAAGCATACACATCTTAAGCAACCATTCAACATTTAACTCATGTAGTAGATATGTCTCAATGTCACAAAAATTAGACTTATACATAGATATGTTCCCAAAGGGGCATATGTGGGTTTAAATGTACATGATATGATCACAAGGGGGGAAATATATGGGGTTAAATGTGCATGTAATGTGTAAATGTATATGTAATAGGGATAACCTAACAATAAAAGGGCAATATGTGAAATGTGTGAACATGTATATATAAAGATCATGCAACCTTTATAAAGGACATGTGATTGGGATGTGTGAATGAATTGGGTATTTGGAGGAGGTTCTCCTATTCTTAAAGGTGTTATTATTTTTAACTTTTCTCACTTATCTATCTTGGAGTTCAACTCTACACTCATATTGGTTTGCATGGTATATACTTCTAGGTTTTTTCTTTTTTTCTATTTTAAGTATTTGGATCATAACATACATACGGCAATTTCTATGACCACATAATCTCTTCCTTTTCATAAAAAAAAAAAAGTAACTAGATGTTTTATTATCTAAACTTTTTTTTCAATTTATCATTATTAAAATCTAGCAAAATAGAAATTGTAATTTAGAAGTGATAATATTATTGATAAAAAATAGATTCAATAGCTTTCATTACTCTAGTTATTAAACTATATAATATTACTATTTAATATTTACAATTTCATCCATTTAAATTAATTATATTTAATTTTCTTCTATATTATTTTAAAAATACCAAATAAAAAATAAAAATAAATAAATTATACTGAATTTAAACCACTGGCATTGAAAATAAAAAATTATATTTATCTAATAATAACACTTACTTCCATTGCACTTTCTTACCATAGAAGTTTCTTAAGGGCCCCTTCATGCGTTAAAAATACTCTAATTTTCTCTAAGGAGATCAAAGTTATAAAGTTGGCCTTGATTTCCCTACTACCCTAATATTCCATTTTGCTTTTTGGAGTACCTCGCCTTTGAAACATAATAATTATTGCATGTGATTGATAGCAACATTTACTTTGAAATACTTTATTTAGGAGATACTTTAGACTTCCATAGCACAATTTATGAGACAATAGCTTATTTTCCAAAAGAAATATTGCTCTTTTTGCGTTTTTCAAAAGGCAAATGGTTTATTAAATCGCTGGGTAATTTTAACGATTACTTTACATTCTACATGTATTAGACATGCCTTAATCGATTAAACAATAATTATTATGAAGAAATTTTTTCAAACGAAATAAATACTTAGATAAATGCATAGAAGGGATTAAAGTCAGAAATATATGTCCAAGACATAATAATTTATGTGTATTGACATATACACTTGAGAGGAAAGTATGGGTGTTATGGTATTAGGTACTATCAATATAAATTTGTGTTTGAGAGGTCATTTTAAAGTATTCATTAAATATAATTGACATAATAATTTATGTGTATTGACGTATACACTTGAGAGGAAAGTATGGGTGTTATGGTATTAGGTACTATCAATATAAATTTGTGTTTGAGAGGTCATTTTAAAGTATTCATTAAATATATTTTCAAATAAATATATGGATTTTTTAAAATAATTTATCATTTTAATAAAATTTAAAATAAGTTAAATAATGATATATATTGATGGATGTTATGTGTTATTTTTAAATGAAAAAATAATATTAAAATAGATATAATTAATTATTAAATTGTAGGGTGTACAATAAAAAAAAAAGATAAATAGAATAAAGAACCATACAGATTACTAAAACAAAAAATAAATACAAAAAAATAAGAGACACTAGAAATTAATATTTCTAGTTTAGAAAATAATAGAATATAAAATAATAATATAGATTTCTTTACTATTTATAAAAGAGTGATTTAATGTAGTAATTGAATGCAGAGAAATAATGATAAAACAAACTAATAATACATATTATTTTATTATTGAAGTAAATAATAATACAAAAATTCAATGTAGTGATTAAATCTAACAATTCAATGAAATAATCAAATCCACTAAACGAAGGAAATAATAATATAATAATTCAATGCAACGATAATTGAGGTGCATGGCATAGTGGTCGGGGAAGTCGTTTACACGCACCCTGGCCACGTTTGATTCCTGCTGCGCAGCAGATGCTGGCGCTTATTGGCGGATTCTGGCTTATTCCGTTTGATTTGACGGCTATACGTGGACATGATGTGACTGTATAAGGTGTAATATGTATGTAAATGTGATTTTTCAGCGGGGGCTTCATCCCTTCCCCGCGTGAAAAATAAAAATAAATAAATAAATAATCCAACGAACCAACAATTCAATAAACGATCAAATCCAAGGAACCAGGGAAATAATAATGCAACAATTCAAGTCGATCCAATGTGGTTATGCAACAAATTTGAGATGATCGTAAATGAAAATGCATAGGACAAAGTGAAGTTAAATGGAAATGGTCACGTAGTTGGTTGTGACGAAATCTGGCCACATTTCATGGCATGGTTGATATTGGAGGAAGTGGCTACTCATAAATGAAGTTGGACAACATTAAAATGTGTTACTCAAAATAATAACTTAAAAAAAACACGTTATTTAATTATGCTCAAAATTATGTTCTGAATTTAATTATGTTTCAAAGAGAAAAATATTAGATGCTCATTTTTCTATTAATAAAAACTTTATATTGAAACTTGTATATATAATATCATGCACATAAATATTACATTAATAATATACATCTCTTTTATTTATTGAGCTTGTGAATGTATTTTACTTATTTTAATATTTAATATATTAAAAGTAATTTATAAAATATAATTTAAAATTATTAACCATATTATTTTATAAATTATTAATTATATAAATAATTAAAAATAAATATATAATTCATCACACTAACAAAATTGCGTAATTAAAAAAAGTTTATACTTAGAAACTGTATTTTGCTAAATTAATATATAAGTGTTCAGGTACTGAATTAATTATTATGATTTTCGAATTATTTTAAAAAATTAAAATATTGTCTTGTTGAATAATATTTTTATAAATATATAATATTATAACCTACTTAAAATTAAAATTCTTAAAACAATTATATATACATTTTTAAACATATGTTTTAAATATTATAAAATTTCATCATATTATATAATTATTATAATAAAATAAAAATTTTGAAAAAGCATATTCAAATAAATGTGTCCAAAAATTTAAGACATTACATTATAACACAAATAAATTTTGTATTAACATAATCTATACATAGACTCTCTCTCATCACTATAGACATTTGAAAGCGAACATTGATAAACAACCATAGATTGAAAAAGATTAAATGAGGAATTGTCTCTGGGACATACAATAAAGCTCAAAATGTTCTCTAAAAGTCAAATGGCAGAAAAGAAAAGGAAATATCAAAATTGTTTATAAGGCACAAAATTCTGTGCTCGGGGACATTCATGAGTAAGCATTAAAGTATCTGACACTAAATTTACATGTTTGTTTTTGGAGGGAGGCCCACCTATCATTTAGTGGCTTTAGGGTATGGGACTATGAGGCATGAAGCATCATTCGTTAGTTGATCCACTTTTTCAAACTTTTTATTTATGCAAGAATGAGAATTTATCATTATGAGGTATGAAGTATCATGAGTTAGTTGATACAATTTTTCAAAAAATGTCATGAAGTATGAGAATTTATCATTATGAGGCTTGAAGTATCATTAGTTAGTTATCCAAGTTTTCAAACTTTTTGAGGCTTGAAGTATCATTAGTTAGTTATCCAAGTTTTCAAACTTTTTATTTATATAATTATGAGAATTTTCAAAGAAGGTTGTGTAATTAATTATGGTAATATTTTT
>APFE030143683.1:110601-137461 GCA_000404065.3 Pinus taeda | reverse complement strand
CTACATTAACACATTAAGCATGAGAATTACAACATTAGTGCACATATCTCTCAGACTGAGTTGTAAAATGCACTTCTTTTCTCCCAATGCAATAAGTTAAAGACAAACTACAAGGTATGACACTAAAATTATTGATAATATTAAATATTTTTAAAAAAATCAAAATTTGTCTAATAAAAAAATATGCAACCTTTCTAAAAACTAATAATATTATACACTTTAGGATCACCACCTTAGATATCATTAGTGTAAGTTAATAATTTTCTTTAAATATTATCAATAAAAATTCATTTATGTTATATTTGTGTAGAAGGTTATAACCATGAGAGGAATATTAGTTCAGTGAAAGTAGAGTAGCAATATAGCCTCCACCAAATTTTGAATCCTCAAACAAGTCATTGGTGTGATTTTATAGGGGAATCATTAATAATGTAACAACCCTAGTCAAAATCCATGTAATAAAGTTAATAAAGGAAAAATAATAACCAAGGTCATTGTACACTTATTCTAAGCTAGATGTTGGGCAAAACATCCTAGTGTGGGTATTCATTTGGTTTATTAAGGCTAAGGAAATTGGAAAAGGCTTTGGAAAGGCAAAGTGTCATTAATTGACATTTTATTTATGAAAATAATGGAAATTAGTAGAAAAGGAAGGTGAAAGGTAATAGGTTGCATGTGAGGAGGAAAATGAAGGAAAATAATGGAAAATGAAGAAAATAGAGGCCTTATTAATAAAAAGGCTTCTGAGGATCAGTTCACAACCTTTTGTCAGTCCACTTTTGGAGCTCTCTCTCTCTCTCTTATACTCTTGGAA
Source organism: Pinus taeda (assembly GCA_000404065.3). Classification (NCBI taxonomy): domain Eukaryota; kingdom Viridiplantae; phylum Streptophyta; class Pinopsida; order Pinales; family Pinaceae; genus Pinus; species Pinus taeda. The sequence goes on along the minus strand of APFE030143683.1, from coordinate 136,647 downwards.
ACTTAGAGCATTCTTGGAGCACTATAGCATTGGAGGAAAGAAGGCAAAGGAAGGACAAGAAAGCAAGAGGAAGCAAAAGATCAAGCAAGGAAGAGTAGGATCAAGCGGCTACAACGGGATTACTTGTAGGTATCAAGTTGCATGTATGATTTCCTTGCTAGTTTTGGCATGCACGATACATGCATGTGTGTTTTTGGTTCTCTTGTTGTCATTGACATGGGTTTTGTCAGGTGTGGTAATGTTCTTTAGCCTTGCCTTGCCATTTCTGGATAGCCATGGTGTGATGTGGTTCTCTTGTTTTTGTTGAGCTGGATTTTTATATGGATTCAAGGTTGAGTGGGGTGGTCTCAGGATTGATCGCTAGGCCTAGGAATCCCGGGGAAGGATATATCGTAAATCATGATTTTGAATTCCCTTGATTGGGCCTAGGAATTCCTTGACCAATAATGGTGGGATACATGGTAAATCCCAGAGGGTGGTGACCTTGCAGGCCCAGGAATCCCTTGACTAGTAATAGAGGGATACACGGTAAATCTAAGAGGTTGAGGCAGAAAAATTCCTCACAGGTTAGGTGGAGAGATCCAGAGGCATCCATGCTTGTATAGGCCTAGTGATGCGATGCGATTGTGGTAAAGACTGGTTGTATTGATGAGGGTTTTTGGCCTAGCAATCTGTTGGTGGGATATAGGGTAAAGCCCAAGGAAGCCTTGGTGGATTTTGTTGTGAGTCCCACATTCATGCTTGGAATATGGCAGGGGGTGATTGGATGAAAGGAATATATGGTTCAACCCAATCTATGGTTGGGGTGGTTCGTGGAAGTCCCTGACTTGGTTGGCTTATGCATTCATTAATAAGAGCTCATTCTCCTTTGGTATTTCATGTGTAAATAGACTTGTTAATATGTGGCCTTATAGTTGTTATATCCTTATTACTTCTGCTGGTTATATGTAAGTTATAAGTATGGTTTATGACAGAATTTGGTTATGGCTCTATTCATGATTTGATTAGTACATGAGATGTGAATGAATATATGACTTGATAGATAATAATGCAACTATTGTGATAATGCATCAATCCTTCTTTATGAGTCTCAGATAAGTATGAGACCCCTATACTTAGATCTATTGTTATGACTTGTAGATTTCATATTCGTGATATGTTTGACGAAATGCCCGTCATGGCTAGTAGGGGTCCAGTCAAGTACTTGTACCAATATTTGCATTAGTTTCTTTAATTAATGGTTATTTAACATATCTGGAAGTTTCATGAGGTTCTGGCCAGTGGCCTGAGTCTTGGCCTTGAAAAAGTGGCACATAATTTGGGGTTGTTGGCACAAAACTTCCTAAAAAGGGCCAGATTCGTTGGAATGCCCTGTTGTGGGAGCAAATGGATGGCCTCAGTCACATGCATGGCTTGTCATGGGAGTGGCTGGGTGTCTAGCTCAGCAAAAAGACAAGTTGTCTTAGGGTTTATGAACCTGGAAGGGTTTCTTGTCTCCTGAAGGGTCTATAGTTCCTGAATAAGATCATATTAGGTTTGTTTTGTTGATTCCACTTCCTTAACTATACATGGGGAGCTGAATCACATCATAGTAGCTTCTCATCAAATGTTTACCCCAGTGAAGTGGTTAGCTTGGGTAAATGTGGGAGGAGGGTATTATAGAGTAGTATCAGAGCATGGTTCACCCCTTGGACTAGATGGGCGGAATGTGTTCGTCATGCATACATGTCGATTACATATGTGTTCTTCATGCTTGAGGCCTATGTTCTTGTTGTGTATGCATGGTGGTGGTCATGGTTGTAGTTGTGTTGCCATGTGAAAGTTGATGGTGTTGTTGTTGGATGTGGTTGTCATGAGTGTATGTCAATTATGCACTTGTTATGCAATCAATGTCTATATGTCATTATGCCTACATTGACATGGTTATAGTTGTCATGCATGAGATCATGGTATGTGGTTGGTATAGTCATATACTGATAACTGGATAATGGTTGAAATGACGATTATATGCTGATATGATTATGTTTATACATGTATTGCGCTAATTTGGTTGATCTTACAGATGAGATATCCTCCCCTGAACTATACTGAGGTATGTTGATTACATTATGTTTGGGTTTAGTTGACATGGTATACTTATAGGAAGAAGATCAAAGATGACTAGCAAGATGGTAGATTATAGTTCACGAGACTCTCCTTATGGATCAGATGAGAAACATGGTGTTGGGAACTCTTTTGACATAACAAACACATTGAGAAGCTTGAAGGCAGAAATAAGAAGTTGCAAAGCAGATAATGATAGAATCATTCAGGAACAAAGAAACAAGATGAAGTCAATGCAGTAATCCTTCAGAGCTTGTAAGAATTGCAAAGACAGGGACCACTTAGGATCAACCATGGGCAGGAGGATATGACTAATGGGGCATATGGTAGTAGGTATCATGGTGGTCACATGTCAGATAAGGATGACATGATCAAAGATGGCAGGTTCTTGGATACATCAGATAGGAGAGGTGATGGAAATTGGTTCTATTCTAGTTCTGGTTTTGACAAGTACCATGGTCATCATCATTATCATCCTTACAGGAGGAGTGACAGGGGATATTTTCTAGATGAGTTCAATAAAGCCAAGTCACCTACCTTTGAAGGGGATTTGAAGAAACCAGAAGATGTAGAGGCCTAGTTACTTGGGATGAATAAGTTATTTGATCTGCATGATTACACAGAGAACAGGAAGGCCATAATAACTATATTCAGCCTCAAAGGGACAACAAACATTTGGTGGGAAGATGTGAAATGGGTTAGAGACATCAGGACAAAGGAGTTGAGTTGGCATGAATTCAAGAGACTTTTCAGGAAGAAATATTTGTCAAAGAGGTACTACGATAACAAAGCCAAGGAATTCTATGAGATAAATATGGGCTTGATGACATATGAGGAATATACGACCAAGTTCCTCGAGGTTTTGAGGTATGTACCATACCTTAAGGATGAAAAATCCAAAGTTCAGAGATTTTCCATTGGATTTCCATTAGCATTTAGAGATTGGATTGAGTATGATGAGCCTCGGTCGCTTGAGGAGGTCATTGGGAAATTGAAGCACTGTTATGAGCAATCAAAGCATAAGACAAAATCTCAGCAAGGTTGGAAAGGGAAATACAAAGCGAAAGGTAAATGGAAGCTGAAGCAAACAAGACCTCCAAATGCAAGAGAGAAAACAAAAGTTGCACCTTACAAGAATTTTAATGGGTCACAACATGGAGGGAAACAGAATAAAGGTGATGGTAAATGATAGTTGCAATGTTGGATATGTGGAAAGGAGCATCCCAAGAGAGATTATCTGCAAAATTAGGGTAGTAAGTCTCATATTTACAGTGCATAGGAAGCACAGATAGTTGGGGATGTTGGGTAGAGCACTCCACATATTTATGCAGCACTAGATAATAGGCAGGCGGATCACCAAACATTCATTATCGAGATGGATGGTAAGATTTGTGATCAAGTTGTTTCTATTTTGATCGACCCTGGATCTAATTATAGTTATGTTAGTCTTGACCTGGTTGATAAGTGTGGTTTGAATAAATAAATGCATGCAAAAGATTAGTTAGTGCAACTGGCTACAGGTACAAAGAAAAAATTTCATTATTGGGTAAGAGCTTGTGCATCGAGTTGAATGGTATGCCTACCCCAACACATTTGAATGTACTGTTGATGGGGTCATATGGTATGCTTTTTGGTATGGACTGGTTGTATCTTGACAACACTAAGGTGGACTGTTATGACAAATCTATTGAGTGCTTTGATGACAACGGGGAACAAAGAATCTTGCAAGGTAAGAAGAAAGATACATCAGTTAGAATGGTGACAAATATGCAAGAAAAGTGTAGTCACAGAAAAGGGTGTGTGTTATTTGTAGTGCATATTTTAGTGATAAATTAAAGGATGTTGAGTATGCAAAAGTTATGAAGAGGTACTCGATCTTGCAACAATTTCAAGATATATTTCCCGTAGAAATTTCAAAGTTTCCACCTCACAGGGAAGTGGACTTCTCCATTAAGTTGGTACTAGGGGCAACACCAGCACCAAAGGCACCACACATGATGAGCACATTAGAGCTAGTAGAGTTGAAGTTGCAGTTGAAGGAGAGCTTCGATAGGCTCAAAAATAACTAAAACAGGTATGTATTCTATTGGAGGAAGACTTACATAATATCTAACTATAGGAGCATGCAACATGACGTGAGAGTGTAGTGTGTAAAGAGGAGGAGTATATTTCCAGAGGGGCTAGAATCCATGCCTGATTGTAGTGGATTCAAGAAGGTGATGAGGGGATCAAGTTCTTCTTTGACTTTTTGAAGAGGAAAGTGGATGCTAGAAGAGTTCTTGGTCTACACCAAATGGATGGAACTCTTGAGGAGAATCCAACTAACATCCAAGATACATTTAGTAACCATTTTCAATATATTTTCTTAGCTTCCCATCTATCAAATTTGGTTATTTCTTCTAGGGATGCTTGTTATAGAGTAGTCCCCCACAAGGTCTCTGTTGGAGATTGAGATAAGTTGGACAATGCATTTAGGAAAGAAGAGGTATTTGTTTCTCTCTCTTCCATGAAAAATAAAAAGTCACTATGTATTTATGGTGTACCTTGTGACTTTTACAAGGTGATGTGGGATATGGTAGGAGATGATCTATGTATCCTTGTTTAAGAAGTATATTCTACAAGATCCTTTCATAGTTTCTTAACAACGGTCTTATCAAGCTTATTCCAAAGCATTCTACAAAATACTCTATTGGTGGGTGGAATTAGATTACTCAATCAAGTGTTTTCTATAAAATTATGGCTAAATATTTAGCTTTGAGGGTGTCTGATACAAATCTAAAAATAGTTCACTTAGAGAAAATAAGCTTTGTTAAGGACAATTTAGTTTAGATACAATCTTATTAGCATAGAAGGCTATGGAGTGGGGTAGGGAGATAGGTTTTCAGGCCCTTTTTTTGAAAATTGATTTTGACAAAGCTTATGATTGCATTAAATAGAAATTTAGCACAGATATGTTGACTTGCCATGGGTTTGGAAAATGATATGTTGACATGGTCAATACTTTGTTTACTAGGGTCTCTACTTTTGTTTTGGTTAATCATGCGTTGTCGTCCCACATCCATATTCACAGGTCCATCGGGAAAGGTTGTCCATTAGCCCCTTATCTTTATGTCCTCACAACAAATGCTCTTGGGTATCTATTAGAAGTGGCTCTTTCTTAGGTTTAGCTCAGAGATATCTCCCTACTTGAATGGGAGGAGACCAAACCACTTTTTAGGTGACTCCCTCTTATCGATTTCCATTGATTATGATTTAGTTTCAACTACCAATGATTATCTTCTAATATTTAATGAGGCTTTTTGGGACATTGCGAGTGACAATAAGATGGACTTTTGGCTTCTTGATCTTGATGATCTTCCTGCATAGATTCCAACTACTTTAAGGATTTTTAAACTAAGGGTTATTTTGACATATCTTGGAATTCCTTTTGGGGTTGAACTTTCCTCCATTGCTATGTGGGATTGGTGCTTGGATACATTACAATGTAAGCTTATTTTTTGGTTGTGCAAGGATTTTCCCTGTGTTAGTAAGGTGCCAATGGTGAGAAAATTTCTTCAGGCCTCTCATAGTTATTATGTGTCATGTTGGCTCACTAACAAGCCTCAGTTCCATTGATTGGAGAAGATTCTACATTCTTATGTATGGGCCAGGTATAGTGGATCTTGGGGTCTTCCCATGGTTCCCTGAGATGTTTGCATCATGCCCAATGATGATGGAGGTCTTGGTTTGATCAATGTGGAGAATAAAGTATAATTTTGGCTACCATATGGTTGATCAGATGCTTGGAGGGCTCACCGCCTTGGAAAATGTTTACATGGCATAGATAGTTGCCAGTTGAACATGTTGGAAAAATTAGTTTTCAATTTAGCTTATGTGACATCATCTATGTTCCTCGTAATTTTTGGATTTCTGGGTGCATCATTTTTAAGAGCATTTGGATAGCTTGGAGGAAGGTATTAGACTTGGTGTGTTGGTAGAGGTTACATAGTAGACCAGGTTGGGATTTGGCCAAGAGACCAATATGGAGTTGGAAACAAGATGGAACTTGTATTTCTAATATTCCCCATTTTCAAGCAAAGAACTAGAAAAAAACATTTTTCTTTGGAGGGTCTTTGAGATTTTAGTTCCAGTTCCTGGAAGAACTTGTGTTTGGTGGTTCGATCGTTTGCATTATCCTCTATGGATTAGGCTACATTTATGGACATCATCAGGATTGTTCCTCAAAAATACATTTTCAAGATTAATATTGATATGGTTGTTTTTGGAGACATTGAGGTGGATTCTAAGATACCATTTGGCTCAATATGATTCACATAAGCTCTACTTCATTTTGCATTAGCACCATGAGTTAGAACTAGTTCTCAATGCCAAATGGGTTTTTATGGATGAAGAAAGTTGCTAGATTCGTTGATTACATGGTGTTTGGTGGATTAGATTCTCCTATAAAATTTGGGTCATTCTTGGTTGGTGATTTATCAAGGTATCCCCTCCAAAGATCGATTGACCAAGAGTAGCTTTACTAATGGATTGTGTCAATTCTGCTCAGGATTAGAAACAATGAAACATATTATATGGGAGTGCTTCTTTGCAAGACCTTGTTGGGCTCAAGTTCAACCTTAGTTTTGTCACAATCTCTAAGGCTATTTACATTGGTGGGTAGTTTTGTTGAGAGATTCCAAATTGGTGATTAGGGACTCCTTTTCTAGTATTTGACATCGTTTGCGAGTACCTACTTTATATACTCTTGCAAAACTCCACTACCAATGTATTTTTCATAATAAAATTAGTTTTCCAAATAAATTTATATATAATTGATTTTTATAAGTATAAAAAAATTCATCAAAATATAGAAATTCGGCCAAAATTATATAAAATAAGTTAAAAGCAAACTTATCTATATATATATACTATAATTGTAATGTCAAATAGCCTCAAACTATCATTCTTCCCCATTATTATGAAACCGTTCACTTCACTTAAAAAGTGTTTCCATAAAACCACTCAACTACATTCACAAGGACGAATGATTGAATACTATTACAATATTTCATTAAAATCCTCATAAAACCACAGCTACATTGGAAAGGATGAATGATTGAATACTATCACAATATTTCATTAAAATATTAACGCGTGACATCTTGCTGCTTTGTCTCTTTAGTGCCTTCTTATCAAAGGGGTTGTCACGTGCATGATTTGTATGCATCAATTGTGTTTGATATTTGAGATTTGGTACCTTATATCTCGTTCAAGTTGCTCACGGGCGTTGATTGTTCTTATCGTGATTCCTTCTTAGATATCAGACAAAATAATAAAGTTAAAATGCCGTGGAACCTTTTTTTTCATGCAATATAATATTTTTTGAAATCACTACCTATAACGTAAATTTAATAAATGATTTATTAGAATTGAACTTTAGTGGTAAGATGACCATCATTTTTTTCAATTACTAATTTAATTATTAAAGGTGGCGAAACTTATTGTAATTTAATTGTTAAATATTAGTGATGACAATGGCGAAACTTATTGTAATTTAATTGTTAAATATTAGTGATGACAATGATAGTTGGTTGTCATTTGTAAATAAGGTGATTTATCATCGTTATTAAGAAAAAACACAACTACTTAAATATTTTGTTGGAGGTCTATAATAGCTAGACTTTTGTTCTTACCAAATCCATTTAATTCTTGAATCATTCACTTATTTTCTTAAATTTAAGAAAAACCATCGCCTTTTCCATAAAAACATAAAAAAAAAAACTATATTTTTATTAATATCGAAAAAAATACATAGTTAAATGACTTAACAATGCTTGTAAGCCCCCTCTTACCATTTTTGTATACTTGCCTCCCTTCCATATAATTATAAACAATAACTTTCTCATTAAATAATAAGAAATGAAAATCATAATATTATATCATCCAACATGAAAATCATGATATTATATCATCCATTAAAATGATATTCCTGAAAATGTTTAATGTCTTTTAAAAAAAAAATCTAAACAATTAAAACATTACATCCAAGGATCATGATTATATTTCGTTAACTATAAAAATAATCCATATTTCTCGTTCAAGTCCATCCAGGTTTTTAGACTCCATCCTCTAACATTTTCATCTCTTTATATATGTGTCAATAATACATATGAAAAATTTGTGAGAAGACTATATACTTCACTATACACAAGTTGTAAGTTAAAATATCTTATAGCAATTTCCTTGTGTATTTATTTGATAACTAGCATTAAAGTATCGAATATTTAAGGTAGTGTTACAACAAATTCTGGTGACAGATTCAAATTAGTTTTGAGAAACATTAATTCATAATAGTTATTAGTTTCTTTACTTGTTTGAGTTTTGAAAAATATGTTATAATTTGAAAATAATATAAAATTTGTATCCGAAACAATGACACATTTTAGGAGAGTGTTGAGGGTTGTGGTCGAGGGGAGGCTCTGTAACTTGATCTAGGGTTGGCGTTAGGGTTTGATGTTGGGTACCATGGCGAGAGGCACAGGGGGGAGTGTTGCTCCCTCCTATAGTCAAGTAGTTACGGATAGAAGCAAGGATGCTGGAAAGCAGTGTTTCAAGAAACCTCTGGAGAAGACAACAGAAGCAAGTAACACAGAAATATTGGGAAGAAACAGACCTCATGAACAGGAAGTGGATCAACAGGAAGCTAGTAAGGAGAAGGAGAAAGGGGGCAATAATAAAAAAAACTACTTCTATAAGGACAACTGGGGTACGCAAACCCAAGTCGAACATCATCCCCCGGGTCATCTTAAGCAACCCAGCACTACAAGCACATAGGGATCATATGGCAGAATATGCGGTTATATGCAAATTCATGGGGATATGGCTGATGGAGAGGGTGTCGCACGCATGGATAAGGAGCCACTGGAAACCGAAAGGGGAAATAAACCTTCATCTGGGATCTAAGGACTTATTCACAGTGTTCACAACCCTAGAGGATAAAGATAGAGTGTTCGAAGGAGGACCATACTTCTACGCTACTGCAGGCTTCTACATCGGCCATGGATGATGAAATTTGTCCCAGAACGTGAAACATTCACATAGGTACTGGTATGGATTAGACTATACTCCCTTCCTTTGGATTATTGGTTACCAGAATCTCTGAAAATAATAGGCAACAAACTGGGGCATTTTCTAAAGATCTCAGATGTGATTCTGAAAGGAAAATACACCTCCTTCGCCCGGATATGTGTGGAAATGGAATTATCTGGAGCACTTCTGGACGCAATAATTTTAGAAGTATATGATGAAGAATGGGTGCAAGAAGTGGACTATGATCACATCCCATTTAGGTGCTGCAAATTCCATGAACATGGGCAGCTATACATAGACTGCCCAACAAACAATATGGAGAGAAATGTGAAAACCACTGCAGATAAAAACCCCGAGGGTTTCACCAAAGTTGGGGGCAAAGGGAAAGGAGGGAAGTGGCCACAAAAAAAGGTCAATGAGGAAAGACAACAAATCCACAATAGCTTTAAGATCTTAGAAGAAGAAAATGGAAATAAAGAAACAAACCAGGAAACAGAGAACATTATCACTGAGAAGGAAAGGGATGCTAGCATGGAAGATATCATAGAAAACAACCAACAAAAGGATGATTTGCCAAGTATGGAGATAAGTAGGGATCATGAGATGATTGCAAGTGAGGCGGGAATGGAGGACCATGAACTGTAGGAGATTCTAGAAAGGGAAAATATAGATCTAGAGAAATTTTTGGAACAAGGGACAACCAAAGGAGTGGACTCCCTACCAAAAGAGGAATATGATAGGGTTCAACAGCTCTTCCTATGGAGATCACAACTGAAGGGTTCTGGAGTCAAAAGAAATCATGAAAACAAGGAGCATAGAGGGGTCAAAATGATGGAGGAGACATAGACACAATCTCCAAAGAACCCAAGCATGAAAAGAGGAAGAAAAAGACAGAATGAGTTGATGAATGAATGTGGGAAACTCTTGATCAACTCAGGTAAGATGAAAGATCTCACCAGTTATTCCTTTACAAACATTTCTTTATGAAGCTCACAACCTAGAATATTAGAGGCATAGGAAATAAAAGGAAACAAAGAAATCTCAGTAATAGAATAAAAGAAGAAAAACCAGATATGGTTTTTATTCAGGAGACAAAATGTTTGATGGATAAGATTAGAGAAATTCATAATAAATGGCTAATCAAGTATGAGTATCTAGAGGTTAAAGCAAATAACTCAGCCGGGGGGATTCTTACGCTCTGGGATCCACAAAAATTTGGAATCCTGGATGCTTATATTTCTTTGGTATGTCAACCTTTAGGTGATCAGAAGATATACATGATCACAACTGTCTATGGACCTCAAAAGCAAGAAGATAAACTCAAACTTCTCACATCCCTTGAGGAACTAAGAGCAAGACACGCTAATATGCCCCAGATAGTTGCAGGAGATTTCAATAGGATAAGATCTCTTACAAAGAAAAAGACAGTATTAGACAGCTAGGCAGAGACTTCATGGCCTTCCAGAACTTGATAAGGAACATGGGGTTAGTGGACACTAAAACAATAAATGGGACCTTCACTTGGAACAACAAGAGGGGAGGGGTTTCACAATTTTCCTCTAAACTTGGCAGATTTATTATTTCAGAGGACCTCTTTCTTTCAAGCCCTACCATGTCAGCTTCTATTCTTCCCTTTGGAGGTTCGGACCATTGGCCTGTACAAATAGAAGCCACTTTTAAGGGTACACCAAGAAACAAACCCTTCAGGTTTGAAAATGACTAGCTCTCTCACCCTGAATTCACCAGCAATATTGTCAAATGGTGGAGAGAGGATCTGAACATTCAAGGCACTAGAATGTTCTTGCTCCAACAGAAACTTAAACATATCAAATCTAGGCTTAAAGAGTGGAACAAAAAGGAATTTGGAAATATCTTCAGAGCCAAAAGAGAAGCTGAGCAGAAACTCTAGGAGATAAATCAAATCAACATCACAAATGGCTTTAACGAGGAGTGGAAAAAGGTAGTTGACTTTCTGCAGGAAGAATGGGAAGATCAGTGCATGCAAGAGGAAATTTTCTGGAGACAGAAATCGAGAGTGCAGTGGATTAGAGAGGGAGAAAGAAACACGAAGTTCTTTCATAAATCTACCATGGATCATAGGGCACACAACAGAATCACAAAGCTCAAAGATTCTCAAGGGATAGAACTCATCTCTCACAAAGATATGGAATTTGTCCTTGTTCAACAATTCCTCAGTATAACAGAGGAGCCTTTGGTGGATAGATCTAGGTTCATAAAAAATTTCACTGAGTACATCCCTCAGCTGGTTACCAGAGAGGACAACCACAATCTTAACAGCCCAGTGTTGGAAGAGGAGGTCAGTGAAGTGATTAATGAAATACAAAATGGAAAAGCTCCAAGCCCGGATGGGTTCAACGTAGACTTCTTCAAAGCCTACTAGAAAACAGTCAAACAGGACATCCTTGAGGTGGTGGAAGACTCATGAAGATCCAAAAAGGTTCTGAAGGCCCTTAATGCCTCCTTCATAGCTTTGATCCCAAAACAGGAAAAAGCCATGACTCCGGATGGCTTCAGACCCATAGCTTTACGTAATGTGATGTACAAAATTATTTCCAAGGTGATCGCCAATAGACTCAAGCCCTTTTTACCAACTCTCATCTTAGAGGAGCAAACAGGCTATGTGGAAGGAAGACAAATACTCAATAACATCATCCAAGATCACGAGGTGGTACATTCTCTCAAAAGCGACAAACATGCTGGTATGATCATTCAGCTAGACCTAGTGAAAGCTTATGACAAACTAAGTTGGTCTTATATAAGGGCAGTTCTAAGAGCCTATGGCTTCAACCAAAACTAGATAAGATGGGTTATGGCACTAGTCACCACGACCAGTTTTTCCATCCTACTCAATGGCACTCCTTCAAGAACCTTCACACCCTCCAGAGGTCTCAGACAAGGGGATCCGCTCTCACCCTTCCTCTTTGTTCTCATGATGGAAGGGCTAGGAAGAGCGAATAAAATGGAAAATGCTGAAGGAAGAATCCAGGGTATCAAACTCACCTTGGATGGAGCGGAAAATACTCATCAACAATTTGTGGATGACACAATGATGCAGGGCATTCCCACAATCAAGGAAGCTAGAACGATCAAACAAATCCTAAATGACTTTGCTATGGCAGCCAGCACAAAGGTAAGCCTCAACAAATCAAAATTTTTCTTCTTTAACACTGACATTGCTATTCAGAGAAACATCACCAAGATTCTTGGGTTTTAAAGAGACCAGTTACCTTCCAAGTATCTGGGCATACCTCTTACAAATAATCCTCTAAGCAAGGGAGTATGGGAGCCAATAATAAATAAATTTCAGGACAAGGTCAGAAAATGGACATGCAGGTCTTTAAATTTGGCGGGGCGCCTTGTGATCACACAGGTTGTCTTACAAGCAATTCCCATTTTCATGTTCTCAACTCTTCCTGCTCCTAAAGGAGTTCAATAATAGATCAGGAGCATACAAATGGATTTTCTATAGGGTAGAGGAGAAGAGAAAAAAAATGGCCTCTAGTGGTATGGTACAAGATCTGCAAACCCAAGAGCCATGGTGGTTTGGGGCTTCATGACCTTGAAACACTCAACAGAGTTTCGGGAGCTAAAATCTAGTGGAGGTGGATCAAGGAATCGGAAACCCCCTGGGCCAAGCTTTGGAAACAAAAATATGCCAAAAATTGGTAGGAGAAGGATCACATTCGAATGTTAGGGCATATTAAGGGCTCCCACATTTGGAACCTTGACTAGGAAAATAAAGGTATTGTTCAACAACATAGTTTCTGGGAGATCCGAGATGGGAACCTGGCTCGGTTTTGGGAGGATGACTGGCAACAGGAACCCAATGTGTATAAGGATGACTTAGCAGCTCTCAAGAATGACACTGATAACAAAGGTCTACTCATGGTAAATGAATTCTGGGACCAGGTAAGGAACAATGGAAAATGGAGAATTTGGAAGGATCTAGGCCACAATGAAGAGAGCCCTCTGAAGGCACAGGAAGACTCTCTTGCTTAGGATCTAGAGCATAGGAGGATCTTGGTATCCTCCTTTCCTGACCAACTAAGATGGGGAAGGAACATTGAAGGAAACTTCAACCTCAAAGAAGTTAAACAGGTAGTAATAGGGTTTAACTACCAAAACCTTGATCAAGTATGGAATAATCTTTTGCAGAGCCCACACTGGATGAAAATAAAGTTATTCATTTGGCTAGTTCATCAAAGGAAAATTTTAACTTGGGAGAATCTCCTAAAAAAAGGCTTCACTGGCCCATCCAAATGTTACCTATGTGGCTTACAAGGGAGATGATGGATCACCTCCTCAACCTCTTCCCTTTCACCTCTACTGTGTGGGAATGGGTGGCTTCAATCTTTAGGCACACTGATAGGGATAGACTCAACATCTCCAACACTTTGAAGAATTGGAGGAAAAACTTCTCAGGGAATGAAATCATCAATAAAGTCTGGACTCTGGTTCCAGGCTTTGTCATCTGGGATGTTTGGAAAGAATGTAATAGTAGGATATTCAAGAACAAAGCAAGCAAGCCGCAACACATAATTGATCAAATTTTAAGGTAGCTCAAAGACAGAATCAGAAGGTTGTTGTGGAAACTTCCTAAGGACCCTCCGTTGCCCCAATATGCGTGTATACTACTGCATTTGGGTCTCCAGTCTATAGGCCCACAGGGCATAATTAAGGGTGTGAGCCAAATAAATGCATATATAAATATCTGGAAGCCTCCTCCACATGGTTTCTTAAAAGTCAATTTAGACGGAGTGTCTAAGGGCAAACCAGGGTTAGCTGGTTTTGGGGGTGTTATAAGAGATGAATAGGGATGAATAAAGGAGATCTTTCATGGCCACTTGGGGAAGGCCACTAATAACATGGCGAAACTCATGGCCTTAGAGCAATGCATGAAAATCTTGGTGGACTTAAATTCACACAATGTCATCATCGAAGCAGATTTAGAAATGATCATTAGAGTGGCCAAGAAAATATGTAATGGTACGACACCGGATAAAGTGTTGAAACATTGGAGGCTATCATAGGTCTTTCTCCGTATTTATACCCACCTGCAAACCTTAAAAATTGTAAAATTTGTCCATGTGAAAAGAAAAGCTAACATGTTAGCTGACCATTTGGCGAATGAAGGAGTGATTAGCAAGGAAAGGGACACTCGACACGTTTGGGAGTTGATACCCCCAGGCAAACTGTTAGAGGATTGTCTTTGTCTGGCTACCAAAGATAGGGATCAATGGATCGACAGGATGGATCGATGAGGCTTAGGAGACAGGCAGAAGTACATGGATGCTTAAACTGTTTGCTTGTTGTTTGGCAAAAGTTCGTAGATTGTATTGGCATCAATATTACAACGAATTTGAGCGGATGGTCGAGATCAGCGGAGGAAGACCAAGGGCGTAGTGGCGTGGAGATGGATTTAGGACCGATAGATCTCGGTTGAGATAGAGCTATGGTGTTTGGGCGAGGAAGTTACAACAGTTAACAAGAAGAAGCGAGTTGGAGAAACCCACAAGTGGATTTCAAGCGGAGGAAAAGCCGTAAATTGTATTTCCCCGTTGGCTTCGATTCCACTCACTTAGTGACACGTAGTAGCAAGGTGAGAGAGGGAGACCGCTTTTTGGGCAGATTTGAAGTGCACAAGTTAACCGGTCGAAATACGTGTGAGCCGTTAGATCTGATGGAGCGAGATCGACGGTTGACAGATGAGAAGCAAGTTTTGAAGTCGGGAAGAGTTGTGACCGTTGGATCTTGAATAGATCAACGATGAAGAAGTGTCAACGTATCTTTAGAAGGGTGGATTTCAAACTTTTCTAAACTATGGTTTGTGTTACCGTCAATTCTGGACTAGTGGAAGTTTAGCAAAACTCTGCAACTTTTGGAGGGGTCTATCAGCTTAGCGGAAGCTCTAAGTTGTCAGTGGATGACAGAGAGCCCTTAGGAGTTTAACACCCCTACCTGTTTAAAAGTTTTTGGAAAATCCGTGAGATTTGGTTTGATCCTGGGTTTTGTTTTTCCTGTTGATGGCATTCCCACAATAGGGTGGTTCTTGTTTGGGTCTTTGCACTTGCAAAGATGTGTAACATATGTAATGTACTTGTACGGTTAATAGAAGGCTCCATTCTTACTTGACCAAAAAAAAATAATAATATAAAATTTATATTATTTTTATTTTTAATTTTTTTTCTTTCTAAAATATATCTTTAAAAAAATATTTTGTTAAATATTTTTATTAATTATCAATTACACTTATTCCATTTAAATATAATTAATTGATTTAATTATGGGTAAACATTTAATATATAAAGCATGAGGAGGTGTCTTGATCTTCAAGTACTTTCAAATTTCTATTTACCTAATCAAAAACAGTTTATAACTTAATCCTAAATAATTTTTTTAGGGGGGAGGGGCATCCTTGTTGAAGAAGCAACATTTTATACATATTCACAGAAGCGAGATGATACAACATGCTGCGGAGCAACGAAGCGGAATTGGTTACAAAGCTTTGGAGCAGCGAATCATGCACTGTGAGTCGAACCCAGACGGGGAGGCTATAAACATCCGTCCCTAACCAATCGAGACAAGCGACCACATACAACTTAATCCTAAATAATTTATAAATATATAAATATTATAATCAATTTTAAATTAACATATATTTTTATAAGTGAAAAATTATTTATTGACTAAATTAAAATAATATTAATAATAATAAAAATATAATAAGTATATTTTTACTCCACAAAAAATAAATTTCTAATTAGATCTAATAATTTAATTACAAATATTTTTAGTAGTAGTCTATAACGCGACTTTTTGAAAGCCTTTTCGGCGGATTTTTCCGGTCAAAATCCGGCAGCAATTCATTGGAATCCCATGTTTGATAGCTAGTTTCTGCACAATCAATGGCTCCCAGGGGTTTTCCAGGGCGCTGAATCCAAATATGCAGTTAAAAAACCATTTAAACTGCTAAAAATCAAGATTTAACCTCATTTCTTCCGCCGGATTCCGTCACCGGAATCTCCAAAAAGTCGCATTATAGACAACTCCATATTTTTAAGAGTAGAATTTACTATTTGAATATACTAAACCGTATATCATCTATATACACAAAATGCCTTAAACAATGATATTTTGCTAAAATCAACAACCAAAAGAGTGGTTTAAAAAGGAGTTGATAATAAACAAACGTAATGGGGTGAAAAATAGCGAGGCTCAGAAAATAAAGACATTATTCACTATTGTGCCAATGATCATGTTTAATTGTATCTAGAAGAAAAATGGGAGAGAAGATTTTTTGAGTCTCAAAAAATGGATTTATGTTAGGGAAAATTTTGTTTAATAGCACATGTTTTAAAAATTTAAATTATAGGAAAAGTTATTTTGGTAATTACGCTGTAAGGTGTTTTTCTATGAAAAACAATTTTTTCTGGCTTACCTATCGTTTTTGTGCATCATTGGATTAAATGATAGACAATTAGAAGAAAGTTCGTTGTTTGATCATAAGGTAGTTGGAAAGAACAGTTATTTAACGTAACCTATTATATTAAGGTTCACATGCACGCGATATGGATAAAGGGGAACCACCCACTTCCCTCGGCTGCGATGTTGGATCAATTGCAGCTTGTTCTGTTTAGTTTTTCAATCGTAAAGTAGTTGGAAAGAGGCGTTTCCCTATGAAAAACACTTTCCTCTAGCCCACCTGTCATCTTTGTGCATCATTGGATTAAATGTTAGACAATGAGAAGAAAGTTAGCCGTTCGATCATAAAGCAGTTGGAAAGAAAAGTTATTTAACATAAGCGATTATATTAAGGTTCACATGCACACGATATGGATAAAGGGGAACCACCCACTTCCCTCGGCTGCGACGTTGGCTCAATTGCAGCCTACTTTGTTTAGTTGATCGATCGTAAAGTAGTTGGAAAGAACAATTATTTAACCTAACCCATTATATTAAGGTTCACATGCAGACAATATGGATAATGAGGAACCACCCACTTCCCTCAGCCGCGACGTTGGCTCAATTGCAACCTGTTCTGTTCGGTGCGAGCTCTACTATCGGTGTTGCAAACCCTAAGTGAATTCAATGTTTGCTTCGCTCACAAACCCAACGAGTTTAGCTCTTGAGTTGTGCCTGCTTCGCTCACAAACCCAGTGAATTAAGCTCTTGAGCTGTGCCTGTCGCTGCTTCGCTCACACTCGATGGTACCATAACTTTCAAATGTAATTATGTTTATGCATGTTTGTTTATAACTCATGAAATCAAGGTTAACTTCCTTTTCTTCTTAAGTAACCATGTTCTGGTTAAATATCCATTCAGCCATGCCTCGTGACTAATGTCGATAATCTTTTTGTTTAATGCAGTGTCCACCGGTTTTCCAAGAAATTTTAATATAATCTTCTGCAATCTTATTTATTTGTTTGCCAGGAGATATATTGGATTAATATTTACTAGGCTTATTTAAAGGTGGTTAAGGATTAATTACCCTTCTCTCCGCCTCGCTTTTGATTCTTTAGTCTAAAACTGTAAGATTTTCGTGATACTGGGTTTGATCTTTACCACTGTGCATACTTTTAGCAAACTCTTCATTAAAATTTCTACCTTGCAATTTGTGTATTTAACCACCTTAATACCTAGAAACTTAAATTTTTATTAGAGCAATGGATTGAAAGTTGCATGTCCTGAAGTTATTCAAGATTTCTGGCTAATACTTAGGCTTTTTACTATGCAATTTTGAATAAAAGATTCTGTGCTACAATAAACATTATGGTTTGCAATTTTTTGTTTGAGAATGATGTGAGCCTTGTTTTATGTGAAGAGTTAATTATAGAAAATGTAAATTCATACATTAAATAACAATATTCATAATCTTTCTTCTACAATGGTCTGTACAGTAGAAAAATTTCTTTGTCTCACGTGTATCACCTGTTCGATGATGAAAAGAACGAGTCCCTGTTTCAGCCAGTTACAGAGAATGAACTGTATGGAGTCTTGAAGGCCTTTAAAAAGGACAAATGCCCAGGCCCGGACGACTAGAAAATTGAATTTTTTACCAATTCTTTTGATATCATTAAGTAGGATCTATTGAGGATGGTTGAAGCATCTAGAATGACTGGCAGCATTCACCACATTACTACATCCACTTTGATTGCTCTAATTCCTAAAAAGGTGGATGCAGTTTCCTTTCATGATTTTAGACCGATCTCTTTATGCAACATATCCTTTAAAATCATCTCAAAAATTATTGCGGAAAGAATAAAAGAAACTCTGGCTTCCTTCCTCACCAAGGATCAACATGCTTTTCTAAAAGGGCGGAACATTTTGGATGTCGTGGCCAATACACAGGAGTGCCTGTTATCTATGATATCAAAAAATTTGGATGTGCCATATTGAAAATCGACTTACAGAAGGCCTACGATTGTTTAGACTGGGGTTTATCAGATGTTTATTGGCGAAGATTGGGATGAGGCCTAATTCCATCCGGTGGATTATGGCGTGCGTAGAAAATGTTAACTACGCGGTTATTATCAATGGAATACCTTCCCCTTTTTTTCTTGCTGAACGAGGGCTTCGTCAAGGATGCCCCCTCTCGCCTCTCTTATTTATCTTGGCTATGAACTCACTCAGCATCCACATTAACAAAGCGGTTTCTGAAAATAGATGTAGGCCTGTCAAGATATGCAGGAGCAATTTTCTATAGCACAACCTCTTTGTGGATGATGTGCTTTTATTTGCAATGCTCTGTAGGGCTTCGTGGATATGTTTAAATGACATTCTGGAAAGATTCCAAAGAGCCACGGGGCTTATAATTAACAAGTCGAAATCCACCCTCTTTCACAATGATGCCAACATGGATTTGGTGATATGGATCGCGGCTTTGTTTGGTGTAGAGACTAGATCGCTCAAGGATGGCCTTAAATATCTAGGATTCCAGCTCAAAGCTAAGGGATACTCCAAGAATGATTGGCATTGGTTAATAGAAAGATATTATAAAAAGATTTCGGCATGGGAATACAGGAGTCTTTCTTTGGCTGGCATAATTATATTATCTCAAGCGGTTTTGTCGCAGATGGCTGTCTACTGGGCTCACTTGTTCTACCTCCCAACAAGCATCATTCTTAAGATGGACAAGGTTTCGGCTAATTTTATCTGGGGCGGAAAGTTAGAACAACAAAAATTCCATCTTGCCAAAATGGATAGTATCACTTTACCCAAGTGCCATGGTGGTTGGGGACTTATGGATTTAAGGATCTTCGACAAAGCGCTTCTATGTAGATCTCTATGGAGAGGTATCTTTGGCGAAGGACCTTGGAGTAACATTATTAAATTGAAATACTTGAAAGGTAAACATTTGGAGTTTTGGTTCAGATCAGGGTCGATTGGGACCAAGCGCGGTTCTGCTATTTGGCTTAGTCTATGGAAGATTGAGCAGTACTTTTTAAAGAATCTGAAATGGAGGATTTATTCTGGCAGCAGAATTCTAATTGGCATCGATCCCATTTTATGTGGTCACAGTGACATTTTCATTCCCGAGAATCTATTACCCTTTTTTCACAGGATTGGTATCTTTACATGGGACAATCTCATATCCGCCTGGCATGGCTCTTCCCCTTTATGGAAGGATGCAAACGATCTTTGTTTGCCAGATAGTCTGGCTTTGTCTTGGAATCTGTCATAGATGCACTTGGTGGCTGTGGGATTCAACGCTCTGGGTCAGTTGATCACTTAACATGGACCGTGCCAAATGCTCAATTGCCGGCTCGGGTTAGAGATATTTACTCGGACATGATCAATTTGAAGGTCTCTCTCTCACGTGAAAAGTTTCCTGTGGTCTTCTAGAAGTCGGGATGCCCCCTAAAAATTATCTACTTTGCGTGGCTGGTGTTCAACAACCAGAATTTGTCATGGGATAACTTAAGGAAAAGAAGCTAGCATGGACCAAGCAAACGTTCGATGTGTGAATCTGCCAAGGAGTCTAATTTCCACACGTTCTTCCAATGCAATTCCACTCGTCAAATCTGGTATGATCTGGCTTATCTTTATGGTTTTCCTCACGTTGAGTTTGTTTCTACCCATGCAACGTTCGAATGGTGGAGCAGGCTAAGAGATCCACGACGATTCCTTATCTTAATTGTACTATGGTGCGCTTGGAAATGGAGGAACTCAAAAATTTTCAAAGACTCAAGGGATCCCCTTAATTCCATTCTGCAAAACATTATCGCCATCTATGACTCCGTTCCAAAAAGGTTGCCTAAGAGGAAGTAAGGGTGGATGAGAACTCCTGTTATGTACAAGATTTCTCTCTTCCTGATTACTAATTTTGTATGCCTCTATGGTTTATTTTTCTGATTGGTTTTTTGGTCTCAACTTCTGCTGATGCTCTCTCAATGCCTTTTGTTTGTTTCTGTATAGTCATTCAGTACTATGTGTCTTGATCAGGTTTTGTGATGCCGCAATATTGTCTCTTTATGGTCCTATGAAGATGTATCTGCCCTCGCTGTTTCCATGGCTGCTTCACGGGCCATTTTTTGTATATTCCGATGTTTTTATATTGTCTCAATATAATACAATGATGCTTTTTCTCTCTGAAAAAAAAATTGTATTAATGTGAATCCAAATTACATTCATATTTATGCTCAGATGAATACTACAGAACTAGGCATTATTCAATTTGCTTTTTTATTGGTTACATTACTGCAAATGTTATCGTACCCACTGATAACCATATACATGAACACGATATACATGTCAATTATATACTAATAATAATATAACATCAAAGCTTTTTTGTGGGAAAGGAATTATCATTTTATGGAAAAAAGGGACGAGGTTTAGAAAATCAAATGCCTAATTAAATAATAATATTTTATTATCTATTTTATTATATTTTATATTACATTATTATTTTATTATTTGGAAATTTATTCCATTTTATTTAATTTTAAATTTTATATTTTAAATTATTATTTTTAAAATGTATGGTCATATATATATATGATTTTTTTCATAGTATTTTTTTAAATAATCTAATAACAAGTTAAAGTTATAAACATGTAAATATTTTTATTATCATTTTGTTTAAAATTTATGTACAATAAAAAAGACATGTAATCTAATTTATTCCCTTCACTTTTATTTTTTAATTTACTCAATGATATTATCCTATTCTATTTCCTTATCCACTTGTGACAAAAATAAGTGGCACAAATTTTACCTTATCCACATAAGTTTTATTATGTGATTCACAGAAAATGAGATTAAGTTTTTTTCCAGTTTCTCTTATCTTTTCTCATAAGTTTTATTATGTGATTCGCAGAAAATGAGACTAAGTTTTTCCAATTTCTCCTTTTATCTTTTCTCATAATTTTATTACGTGATTCACAGAAAATGAGACTAAGTTTTTCCAATTTCTCCTTTTATCTTTTCTCTTGACATGCTTCCAAGAGAATTATATTTGCGCGAAGACTATCTGACAATACTTTATCTCATAAATTCTTTCTTTTCTTCATCATTGATGAAGTCATATAGGCATTTTAAGTGCTTGAAACATTGAGTTTGTGGACACTTCCACTTTTTTCTTCTGTATGTATGCCTTTAACTTTCCTTTCCCTTCTTCTAATTTGAGAATCTTGTTTTCGGTTTGTCGTCAACATATTCCATTATGTATTTGAAATCCTTCCAACATCATTTCAAACGATGATGTGCCTTCAATTAAGTTAACCTTTAAATTTCTTTGCCCTTCTTCTAATTTGCGAATATGAAAGGATGAAGAAACAACCACATTGTAGGTCACAAACTTAAGGGAGCATGGAAGATTTTGGAAGGAGATTTTGGCACAAAAGAGACGAACATACAACATGTGTAGATGATAACGACAAAGTGAGATGTGAATAGGTGAATCTAGCCACAACTAATGAATTTAGTGAAGTTGAATTTGTTAATGAGAACATGCATGCTCGGATAACCCACCATAGGGTGAATGAAAATTATATTCCATTATGTATTTGAATTCCTTCCAACATCATTTCAAACAATGATGGGCCTTCAATTAAGTTAACCTTTAAATTTCTTTGCCCTTCTTCTAATTTGAGAATATGAAGGGATGAAGAAACAACCACATTTCAGGTCACAAACTTAAGGAAACATGGAAGATTTTGGAAGGAGAGTTTGGCACAAAAGAGACAAACATACAACACATGTGGATGATGACGACAAAGTGAGATGTGAATAGGTGAATCTAGCCACAGCTAATGAATTTAGTGAAGTCGAAATGATGTGCATTATTGCAAGGTTAGATGCCAAGCTTGTGGATTTTTGTGAATGACCAATCAATCGTTCCAGTCTACATAATACGGTTCAAGGGAATATGAGGAGTGTCCAATTTGCATCTTGCTTATACTTCCTTGGACTTCCCTACAACGTTATTAACAAGTCAATTCCTGTGAAGATTGTGAAATTTTCCATGGATAATCAGAGTCATGATGTCATTATTGTAGTGAGAAGAGCATTGTACGACACAGGATCGTGGAAGTAGCAATCTCTCTTTTTGTGTCTTTATTGAGTGTAAAAAGGGACAAAATGTCTCAAGAGGTGGAAACCACTTTTACATTCAATCAAAAGGTCAGTCATTAGGAGCTGATGAATTAGACAATATATATTATGCCATTGGCTTACGACGTTTCCTTTGCAACATGTGGTGCAAACGCTAGTTTATTATCTTTCAAATTTAAAAATAAGAAGATTATTTTGGAAAAAAAAGATAATATTAAAAATATTATTACTTTTAAATTTAAGTATAAGTTATGGGATGCTAAGAAAATAGAAGGAAAAATGAAGTTAAAGTATTATAAATAGGTGATCAACCCTAATCTTATTAACTAGAATTACCTTTCTATCTTGAGCAGTGCTAAGAAGAAAATGAATATTGTGAAGATAAGAACTAATTCTCATGAGCTTTGAAGTGAAACTAGGCTTTTTTCAATTCTCGAAACACCTTAGGATGAAAGAGTCTATCACCTTTGCGATGCTAAGAGGGTTGAAGATGAAAAAAACTTTCTCTTGGATTGCCCAACTCTTACTCTCTTATGTTCTTATTTCCAAAACCTTTGCCACACTAGCAACCTTCTTGAATTGTTAAGTCAACAAAACTATAGTGATTTAGGAACACTTCCTCCCCCCTCCCCCCCTCCTTTTTTATCATAGAAATAAAATATTAAAGAGTCACAGTGAATCTCTTACTTTCTCAAGGTCCGATAGACCATATTGATCTTAGTTATCATCATCATCGTCGTTTCCATTATTGTAAATATTACGATTAATTATAATTTTAACAATAATTTATTTATTATTATTATTATTTTTTTATGGAAAAAAAATTAAAAAAGAATATTATTTAAATGTAAATTTTGCTTAAATTTAAAGTGATTTTGTCAAAAGCAATGTTAGTGTGTGGGAAAAAAAACTATAAAATTTTGTCTAATAGAAGTAAGTGAACATATGTGTATCATTTGCATTTGCATATTTTAATATTTTTATTTTTTTTAATAAAATAATGATAATAGGAAATTCTTTCAATCTGATGAAATAAAAGTTTACTAATATTATTCATAACTACATGAAAAATCGATTGTTAAATGCTTAGATGATTTAGTAAATAATTTGTTTTTCCAATTGAGAGGGTTAAGTCTTCGAAGATATATTGTATTTGACATTAATGAAATAGTTGTATTTGGTGTAATAGTAGCAGCACATGTAATTGAAGTTACCAATCCTCCAAAAATCCTTATATTAATGCATTCAAATTCAAATTAAAAAAAAATTGCTAAATCGTCTTTCTATCTAAAATAATGTTGATTTTTAAAATTACTTTTGATAGCATTTCAACTTTATTTCATTATAATTATTATTTAAAAAAAACATAGAATAATTTTTTTTTTAAATATTTAGGCCAATAGGCCTTCCTTTGAAAGGGACCTTCGTCGTCCTTTTCATTCTGACGCTGACACCTGCCATCCACATTCAGCGGGCATAGGATTCGATCGTTTGTGACACTTGTCCCTTTATAACTGAACAATTGTCTCTTGTAGGTGGTGGAATGAGACAATACATCTATTCCACTTCGCCATGTGTTTAATGTATTGTGTCACGATCTTCAAATACAGGTGGAGTGGGCATTTCAGTTATGGGTGGAGAGCTCCCGCCAGATAAGAAATGGCTGTGATCTTTTGCTGATCTGTATTGTATTGGGAGTTGATTGATTGGATGCAGGCGGTTACCTATGGCGACGATTGAAATGGCAGGTGAAGCTCAGCCTTTGTTCCATGATTTCTTGGGAATGAGCCCACCAGGTGGACGAGAGGCCAAGAGCTATGGCGCCCAAACGAAGATTAATGGCGAGGCGTCGGTGAAATCGTCCTCGACCCTCAATGGATGCACCGAGGGCAGTGTTTTCTCTGCGCCGGCCCGGTTTTCCAGCCCTCTCCGTTCGGCGGATCCTGGTTGTTCGAGCCGAGAATCAGGTTCCCAACTACACCTAGACCTATTTTGGATTCAAGAATTGAGGGATTTTGAGTACTAGTGGCCACCTGCACCGACACCCATTTTGGATTCAGGAAGTGAGGGATTTTGAGTACCTGTGCCCAAGCACATCTAGACCCATTATGGATTTAGAAATTGAGGGATTTTTTTTTAGAACTAGTGCCCATCTACACCCATGCCCATTTTGAGTACTAGTGCCCATCTACACTATACCCATTTTGGATTCAGAACTTGAGAAATTGATTACTAGTGCCCAAAGTACACCCGGACCCATTTTGGATCCATGACATGAGGGATTGATGACCAGTGCCCAACTACACCCATACCCATTTTGGCTTCAGGACTTGAGGGGTTTGATAAGTAGTGCCCATCTTCACCCAAACCCAATTTGGATTCAGGATTTGAGGGATCAGTCACTACTACCCATCTACACCTAGACCCATTTCAGGACATGAATGATTGATTACTGCCATCTATTCCCAGACCCATTTTGGATTCAGGACTTGAGGGATTGATTTCTAGCACATATCTATACCTGTGTTTGATAGGCAATTCAACATTGGGATATGGATACCACCACGAATCCATTCAAACACGATTTTGATATGTACCTTGTGACTGCAAAGTTTCAACATTTCATATAGCAAAGATCTATCTAAACCCGAGTCCGATATCTATGCCCATCTAAACTTTAGTCTGATATCTAAGCACAGACCCATCTAAACCCGAGTTTGATACACCTCCAGATTGTGAGATTCTCAATATATGACACAATGCATACCCAGCTAAACCGGATTCTGATATACACTTTGAGGTTGCCAAACTCTTAATATATCATACCACACTTACCTACCTAAACCTGAACACAGGTTTGATATGCATAGGGAGATTGTGAAGCTCAAATATTTGATACTTCGCGTTCCGGACATATTGGAGCTTTGCAATATTTGCATCCTCTAGGTGCATGTGTGTCCCACCCAGGCTTTAGAATACAGCTCAATTCTCTAGATGTAACGACTCTGTGTTGAAGTATGTGTGTTGTAAAACCTGTAAAATTTGGATGGTTTGCAGGATTGTCACGGAAAGTATTGTTCTTTTTCTGCCGCGTCTGCTTGTTTTTAATTTTAATTTTCCTTGTTTTAACAGAAAGGCTGTCGCTGCACAAGTCTAGAACGCTTCAGACACATGGAAACAAGAGTGCCTTTCACAGGCTAGACATTGATAGTGGGCCAGTAGAGAAGAAGAGGGTGAGCCCACAATTGAATGGTGGAGATCACCGGCTTCATATGGTTGATGCTGCAGAAAACACACGCA